>JANAVB010037020.1:6488288-6600788 GCA_029216955.1 Iris pallida
CCAGCCACCTGGCGGGGACGGTAAGGGGAGCAAGCCGGAGGCGGAAGCCGGCGGCGCTCGCTGCCAGGGGGCAGCCCACCACGACGGCGGCCACCAGGGGGGCGGCTACCAAGTGGTTCCCCACCGGAGATCTCCCCAAGGAGCAACAGGACCCAAGGGGGCCGGCCTCCAGAAGGAAAGCTCCTCCATCTCTCGACTCTATATATATATATATATATATATATATATATAGAAGTGTATATATATATATATATATATATATATATATATATATATTATATATATAGATGGATATATATATATATAGAGAGAAAAATATATATATATAGAGAGAGAGAGAGAATGAGAAGAGGAAGATTAGAAGAATTAGAATTAGGAAGTAGGAAAGGAATGAGAAGGAAAAGGATAAGAAATTAGAGTAAGAAAGAGAAGAAGGGAATTAGAAGAAGTTAGAATAGAATTAGAAGAAGTAAGGAAGAGTTAGGAAGAAGAACTAGAATGAGAGAGTGGGAAATTAGAAGAAGTTAGGAAGAGGAATTAGAAGGAAAAGAATTAGAAGAAGAAGAGTTAGAAGAGGAAATAGAATTTAGAGGGATTGAGTTAGAGGGTGAAACGGAGCTCCGAATGTCGAAATGAGATAAAACTTGGAGTGGACCTAGAATACGTGAATTAGACTTTGCGGGTAGGCTTCCGAGTTGAAATCGGGGTCGTAGGGCGACGGTATCGTGCCATACCATTGTGTATATTAATTTATTCAATATATCAGCAATAGGCAATAAGATGGACTAGACGTCCACTTTACCTAGGTATTTTGGTAGGTAATGAACGTATAGGCTAGTATCATACTACCCTAGAGAGCTCGGGTCAAAATACCAAGCGTTGGTAGGCTAACTTGGTAATTGCCTAAGTTAGAATTTTACCTTTTTAAAGGGTAAAATAGGATATTGGCCTACGGCCATGATTTGAGTTTCGAAGTCCAAGATGGACTTAGATATGGGTTGTGTAAGCCCCTATTTTTTAAAAAAATTATTTAATTAGTGTTAATTAATTATTAATGTCATTTTTAGCCTTAAAATATTTATTATAATTTTTAGGAATTTTTCTAGAATTTTTAAATGAATTTTAAATGAGTTTTAAATACTAAAATATCAATTTGCAATTTTTTAAAATGTTTTAATATCATTTTGTAATTTTTAGAATTATTTTAATATAGTTTTGTAATTTATCAAATTATTTTAATTGTAGTTTGTAATAATTAGAATTGTTAATATATCAGTTTGTAATTTATTAATTGTTTTTAAGTGTGGAGTGCAAATTTGTATTTGCACTTAGACACTGCTAGGACCATTATGTAATTTTCTAAAACCTAGGGACCCTAGTGCTAAATTCCCTACCCACTCCCTACCCGAGGACCGATGACCCGGCTGCCCCCGCCATTTCCGGCCAGAGCACACACCCCCGACCGACTCAACCCCCTATTTAAACCCCCCTCACTCCCCTCAATCGACCACCACTCTTCCCGACCACCATCGACGCCCCCAGCCCCATTTCTTCCCCAAAAACCCTAGCCGTAACCCTAACTCCGGCCATCTACTTCGCCCAGCCCCACCGTCGACATCCACCGCCCACAACCGCCATCATCCGACGCGCCGCGGCGAGACGACCGTAGCGCCACCGGAGCGCCACAGCCCCGACGCCTACTCCGCCGGCCAGCACGTTCAAATCCCCCCCGACCCTTGTTAGCAATCACCCGAATAAAACTCGTATTTATACGCGAATTTTTTCGTATCTTTCATAAACGTTTAATACTTGCGTACTTTTGACAGATCCCAAATCAGTACATAAATATTAAGCATGCGAAGTTTTAAACGTGTTCCGTATAAATTATTAAAAAAATTTGTACAAAAAACGTGCTGGAAACCTGTTTAATTAATCAAATTTGACAACATATTTAAGAGTATGACGTTTTTAACCTCAATATTTTTATTTTTTAAATATTTGACCGAATTTTTTAACGTATTTTATTTGCACGAGCCGATTTATATTCATACTTTTGTCGTCGCGAATTTTTTCCGTTTGCCGAATTGCTAACAAGGCCTCCGACTAGCCGGACACGTGAGTACCAGGGCTCATTTCGTGTCGTCCGTGTCCCAAATCCACGTACGTAGTTTGCCAGGACACGGGGACGCTCGTCCAGTATTTGGACACGTGAATTGGTGTTCGTACGTGTCGTGCATAGCACAGACACGTAGAATCCTGTGTCCCTAACTGTCCGGACACAGGATTGATTTTATTATTTTTTATATGTTAATTAACCTAACCTAAATAAAACTAACCTAAACCTAATCCTAACACAACCCTCGGGCTGACCCCCTGGCCAGCCCGACCTAGTCTAAACCTACCCCCCCTCCCCCGTGCGCAGTGGGCCGAGCTCGAGCCCTGAGCTGTTGAGTTTATTTCTTTTCTTTTTCTTTTTCTTTTTCTTTTTCCTTTTTCTTTTCTTTTTCTGTTATTTATATATATTTATATATAGATATATATATACATATATTTGTATATATATATATGTAAATATTGTATATAGGCAGTATTTTTATATTTGTATATATATTTTTATACTTAGTAAATTTTTATATATATATTTGTATTTATATACATATATGTATATATGTATATATTTTCATATGTATATATATTATTATATGTATACTATTATATATGTATACAATATTTGTATATATTATATATATATATATATATATATATATATATATATATATATATATATATATATATATATATATATATACTTTATAATTGAGTATTTTCTTATATATATATGTACTTTTAACATATGTATGTATATATTCACTATGTATAATTTTACCTTATTAAAATATTAATATTTATTTTGCACTTTTACCAATTTGTATTTTAGTATATTTAAATTACTGCAACCATTTGGTGTCCAAGCCTAGCATGGATTTTTGGGCCCAAAGATGTTTTCACACATTCAAGACCTGTATAAGTCATATTGGACTTGATTCATGGCCTTGGGTCCTGTATTTGAACTTCGGTTCAAATTATATACATGGACAAAATACTCAGATAATTAATTATTTAATTTCGATTGTGTGCAATGCTGTTTATAATTTTCTAAAAATAATTAAAGTATTGCTAAAATTTTGGAAAAATAGTATTTAGATACTATGTTAATTTAGCTAACTTAGTATAATTTTTATAGTATTAAATTTATAGTTTTGCCACTAGTTTGGCATATGAAACCAAAAACTCATTTTCTGTATACTTAGGAAAACAGATTTTTATAAAATACTTGTACTGGTTAATAAATTCCAGAAAAATTATAATAAATTTCTATGATTAACAAGGATCATTTTGGTACTTTATTTTATGTAAAAAATAAGTTTTTGTCTATCTCAAAAATTGTTAAAACACAATGATCATTTGATTTATTTATTGATTAATTACGACTTGTAACTTTTTGTGTTACTTTGAGTTTTAGCCGTGTTGAACCTCACCCCTCATTAGTATAAAGACCCTAGAAAGTTAGTTAAAGTAGTGTGTCACCCCACATTGGTCTCCTATGCTAAAGTCATCATTTTGGCTAGGTGCCCAGTCACAAGTCGTGTTGCACCAATTAGTGTCCTAGTATTTTAGCTTAGTGTAAAAACTAAGTTTATGTATTTATTTCTACAGTGATGAGTTCCCGGACATCTATAGCACTTTTATCGCAGCTTGCTTTGCTAGAGGCAAGTACTTTCTATAAACTTTACATATTGTCACATAAATGAACTGCTAATCCAACCATGTTAAATGCTGATCCTTGGGGTAGCAAGTTAAAATATCATATGTTGTACTTTCCATTACTACCATGTTTAGAACAGTCTTTATGTATCTCTCACATAATTAGAACCTGGGTTATGGGGAAACTGATAGTAGTGTACGTGATCATACCCCCTCTACAGTACCGAGCAAAGTTTTATTTTATATGTTACTGCGCCGTAGGCTTTTATCTCAAAGCTATATTTGTACGTATGTACATCTACCGCCTTTACACTTGTACGTATATACATTTCATTTACATGTGCCCCTGCACATTGTACATCTATTGACCGATCACGTACCTGCTACAGTTTTAAACATTACATATACATCTGTCTCTATGACATATGTATCCTTGCCATGATAGACTATGTGATGCCATGTTTCCAGTTATTCCTCTTATGTTCATTTTCATGTTTCATATGCTAGTTTGTTAGATTCAGTACTTGCTCCCGTCCTGACAGGATAACGTTGTAGGTGTCCTTACTGAGGAGGAGTTACTCTGTGACTCATATTATGGAGATACTGCCGAGGACCCGTCTTTGCCATACGAGGATGTTCCTACGGGAGACTCGTCTAGTTTGCATAGCTGTTTGGGATATTTAGTGTAGTCATGTATTAGGCTACATATTTTGTAACTGGACATGCACTATAACAAAAAACCCTTTTAATGACACTCGACAGGGAGTTTTAATGACGGCTGATACATAAGCGTTATCAAGTTGAAAAATACCTTTTTTCTATGACGGTTTGGACTAATTTTGGACTTTTTATAACGTTTATAAAACAAAACGTCATTAATACTTTAGAGCGGTGGCAAACTTGTAATTTTTTTACTGTATAAAAGCTAAGTGGGAGAGAGAAAATTCATTTCTCATCCATTATCTAAGGAGCAGCATCTCTCCAAACCTCTTCTCCTCCAATTTCCTCAAGAGTTAGGTTAGGGTTTCTGATCGATGGATCTTAGCCGAGGTGCGATCTCGACCATATCGGAGGGGTCATCGGAGGACCTGAAGCCGGTGATGGAGGTCCGGCTGGTGAACACCGCGCACACATGCTGGAGATCGGCGGCGGGTGCGACGTCTTCGGCTCCGTGGCCGCCTACGCCCGCCGCCGCCAGCTCGGCGTCTGCCTCGGGAGCGGAAGAGGTCGAAGTTGGAGGCGTAGGAGACGGTGGGGATGGAGAGGGGGGCGGCGGGGGCGGAGGGGGGGAGGAGGGGGCGGGGGTGGTAGAAGAAGGAGGGGATGGTGGTGATGCCGGCGTCGACGAGGCCCTTGACGCCGGCTCTGGTGTCGTCGAACTGCTGGAGAGCGACGAGCCGGTCGGACATGGTTAGGTCTTCTTTCTGGTGGTTAAGTAATGGAGTATAGTAGTTGTTTTAAACATAATTTGGACTCTGCTACAAACTTTTGATTAATGTGGCTCACTTTGGTCTCTGCAAGATTGTTTTTGTTCACTTGTATTTTCCAAGCAATCCTTATTGATTTTATTTTTGCGTCTGAGGGTTTGGTCAATGCATTTAAAACTCACTGGAAACATGGGTGTAGAATTGTTTCCCCTTACTTTAGATAATATGTTTAATCTATTGGGTCTCAAAACCACTACATACTGATAGAAATGTGTTATTCAACACAAATTTTTGTTGTATTTTCTATACCCTAACTTCTCAATCAACGGGAATTTGAAAACACACTAATGCACCCCTTCTCTCAATTGTTGAGGAGTCATGCATGAGAGTTGATTTAAGTTTTCAGGTCTGAGTTCATGTTGGCTGTGTTAAACTGGATAAGTCGCTGCTCCTTGATGTGCTTTATTTGGTTCAATAAGCTGCTTATTATAGGAAGTTTTATTAGACTTCTGAATATATGGAAATTTAGCAAATGAATGCCTTGTTGAAAGAATGCTAATTTTTAACGCTGGTGCTTACAGAATTGGTATCAGATTGTCGCAAGTGCTGCTCAGATGATTCTGATGATTCAAAGAGCAAGGTATGCGGTCATACACATGCATCCATTATCATGTCATGTTGCTTTAATAAACTCTGTACTAATGCTTTTCCAATTTGTTCAACTGTTTGATACGGAGGCCTCCAATTCTGCCTTTCAAGTTCCACGAAGGTCAATGATGTTGGCTTGTTGAACCTTATTTCTATAAATATACATTTGCAGTTTTACTATTATATTTATTTCTATAAATATACATTTGCAGTTTTACTATTATATTTGATGTTTAATAAAACGTGACAATCAAGTTGACAATCTGTCGTTGGCATGAAGTAATCTCAATCAATTGTTGATTAGGTTTAGATACTTCTTGAGAATGGAAATAGAGAAAAGGAACAAAATTTGATGTTGGGAGCGGTCATATTGTAAAACATACCCGAAGAGTAGTAGCATAGAGGACTAGCAAAAATAGAAAGCAAGAAAGAGAACATGTAGTTTCCGTTTTTAACTAATTTTGGGCACGATTTAAACCACAACCAAGAGATGGTTTGAAATGACTGGTTTTCCAAGAGTATGTCAACTTGGATGGTTTACTTAAGAATGGTGAGGCATCCCCAACTGGACCACTTAACTAAGACACATATGGTTATTATCTAATGGCTAGATTCTGTATAATACTAGTCCTGTGATACTTTAGTTTCTATGTTTCTTATATTACAAACAGTTCTTGCTCTAGGTTCAATTTCTGTGTCTCATTTCTTTGTGAATATGATTCAGGATTTGGTTAATATTGGAACACAGGATTTGGTTGAAGGGAGAGTAAGTATAAGAATTTTGACATTTATTCTTTTTGTAGTGCAGTCTTGCTATGGCATTCTTGAATTATTCCAGGTGTCTGCTCTGTTTGCAATTATTCTCGGGTTTGTTTTGATATACTTTTCTATGTGAAATACACATTTCTATCTATTTATAAAATAAATGTTTTGTTATGATTGGTTTAGCTTCAAACTAGTTCATTTTGTGCACCTTTATGCTTTAAAACAACATTCTCTTGGTATAGTGATCTAAGACAATATCTGATTGCGTAGAGGCTCTAATTGGGGCATATTATGTTGGTGGCGGATTAACTGCTGCTCTTGCTGTATTGAAATGGTTAGGCATTGATACTGAACTTGAGTCTGAAATGGTTGGGAAAGCAATGACCACCTCTATGTTATTTTGGAGTTGTGTTCCCAGATCTGATGACATGGAAATTCTGGAAAAGAAATTACGCTATGAGTTTGCTATTAAACGCCTTTTATTGGAGGCAATAACTCATGCTTCTGAAATTGGAACTAGCTACTGCTACCAAGTAAGCAAGTTTGGAAGTTTTTTCCTAGTTGATACTAGATACTGATATATTTATCATTTTTTGTTTGACACTCAAAATTACTTTTCATATTTATAATCATGCATTTGACTTCTTTTTCTTTATTTTTTCAAAACCAGAGGCTTAAATTTCTTGGTGATGCAGTACTAGACCTACTTATCACTTGGCTACTTCTTGGCTACTTCTTTAACACAAAGTGTATGATGGAGGGAGACATTTTTCAGGGTTTTGCTACGTGATGCCGACAGTTTTGATGTGCTCAAAGTTGAAGCCAATGTACTAATAGTTTTGAGGGTCTACTTACTAGTAGTAGTTGTAAATATATGTATTTGGATGTCTTATTTTGAAAAAATGTAATGAAGATGGTGATATATGTTATGTATATATTTGTAAATGGATTAAATGGTACTCTATAACATTTAGATGTTTTCTTGTGAATATGGTTCAAAATGAATGTTTTGAAATTGAATTGAGCAACATTGAGCATTGATCTATAATTTTTTGGAAAGTAATATATAAATGTGCAGAATTGAGCGTTATAAATGTGCTGAATTGAGTCTATACAGATTATCTATTCATAACGCTTTCAAACTATGCTGAAAATAAGTGTAGCAGAAACTCATCATATTCATGACGGTTATTTTATGACGCTTTTAAAAAACATTTATAACACCCGTTTTCATGACGGTTGCTGTGAAAAAAAAAGCGTCATGGTACGTCATTAATGACGCTTTTTAGCCGTCATTAAAAGGGTTTTTTGTTGTAGTGATGTATCCAGTTTTACATTTCAGATCACTTGTACTTTGGACTTACTTCTATATGAGACGACTTTTGTGTTTGGAGCATTTATGACTTTTATTCACTTATAGAACTGTTAGCACATTTAGTCTTATCATGTTGTCTTTAGAACAGCTTACTACGTTTTATCTCAAACGTAGGCTGGGCATGACTCGGCCTGGCCCAACAATTTGGGTAGCGGGTCGTGACATATTTTTAGTGGTGGCCCATGCAGGTCCTGACTAAATTGTTTGGTTACGTTATTGTACCAAGCATGCCTGCAATTAGGAACTTAAGGTAATTAGACAACATTAGAAATGGCGCTTAGAATACCTAGAGAAATGCTAGGATTGCAACATAGGAAGTATATCACATGCTTGTTATTATAATTAGATTTTCTTGCCTATGATTGCTTACTTTAAACAAGTCCTTATAAGTCCTTTTTATTGTAATTAGATGGTGTTTACTCGTTCATCCTAGTATGTCACACCTGAGAATGGCGCACTTCCTATCCAGTCAGCTGACCAGTTGACTGATACACCTCCACCTACCATATTTCCTCACTCCACAGATCTACAGACCCAAATGCCTCCACCACCTTCCACATCACAGTCCCAGCAGGCCCCGATACTTCCACCACCCCCTATCATCATACCTACCCAGGCTTCCGTCACACTCGACGGGAACTAGCTGCTCACTATGATCCAGGGGTTCCTAACAACCCATCAGGAGCAGACTACCCTACTCCGCCAGAGCATGGAGCGTTCTGAGGAACGTACCGTGGTCCCACCACCTGTAAAGCCACGGCAGAGAACGGGGACGATCAAGGACTTCATGGGTCTGAATCCCAAGGAGTTCTCAGGGACTGAGGGCATAGTAGTAGCAGATGACTGGCTAGACTCGGTAGAGAGGAGGCTCCTTGGAGTTAGGATACCGGGTGGCCTCCAGGTCGAGGCAGCGGGATTTCTGCTGATAGACTTGGCAGGAGTCTGGTTCCGGAATGAGCCATTGTTTGCGAGAGGGAGAGCCACTTGGGATCAGTTCAAGACCCAGTTCAAGAAGAAATTCTTTTCGACCACTGCTAGAGTAGCCATGGGGCTACGATTCTAGAACATCCAGCAGGGGAACCATTCTGTTGATGACTATGCGGCAGAGTTTAGTCGCCTGAGCCGTTTCGCTCATAATCTGGTTACAGATCCAGAGGAGATGACCCGTAGGTTTTGCCATGGTCTAGTTCCAGACATCGGCATTCTTATAGTGGCGAACGGTATGACTGACTACTACCAGAGCCTAGAGTTAGCCCGGAGCATTGAGGAGCGTCTTCTGTCTAGCAAGAGGCCGGCTTCTGTACATCATGAGGGACCGTCCAAGCGTCAGGCTTTCCAGCAGAGAGCACCGACGCCGCACCAGCAGAATTACCGTCCCCCTACACCACATCATCAGACCCCGCCAGTTAGAGTCCCGGGACCCCGGCAGCAGCCGAAAGGAGCTATATGTTCTTTCTGCGGAAGACCAGGTCATGACTTCGCCATCTGCAGGAAGAGGTTGGGTTAGTGTTTGGCTTGTGGATCTGCCACCCATCAGCTTCGGAACTGCCCAGCAGCGAAGCCTAGAGGACCGCTCCCGACTCAGCAGCAGAGGTTTGGACAGCATCTGCAGCAGCAGAAGGGACCCCAGGGGAAGATTTATACTCTAGCCCTTGAGCCGGAGCCAGAGCAGGTTTTGGAGCCAGATTACTTAGCTAACGTCATCACAGGTCATGTTTATTTGCATACTTTTCTAGCTCTATGTTTGTTTGATTCTGGTGCATCTCATAGCTTCCTATCATTAGAGTTTATGCATAAAAATCATCTAGTAGCTTCACCTACTGCGGAGATTAGTAGAGTGATGACGGGAGGAGGACCAGTGCCTATTAGATCTATCTATAGAAGTTCTATTTTTATAGCCGGGAGAGAGTTCAGGGGACGATTCTTTGTGATGCTACTCCCCGGTTATGATATCATATTGGAGATGGACTGGCTTAGCTATGCCCATGCATCTATAGATTGTCATGAGGGTAGTATTTTGTTCAGTCCCCCAGGCACAGCACCATTCAGTGTCAGGAGGACAGGGCCGGAGATCAGCCTACAGCCGAACTGTTGTGCGACAGTTGGGGACGTAGCACCGCCACACCCTATCATTAAGGAGTTTATGGATGTATTCCCAGAGGATCTTCCAGGGCTTCCGCCTGACAGAGATGTGGAGTTCACCATAGATTTAGTGCCGGGTTCATCACCAGTATCCCGGGCTTGCTATAGAGTGAATTCCAAGGAGGCCGTAGAGATGAAAGAGCAGATTGATGACCTGTTGAAAAAGGGTTTCATTCGATCCAGTGCTTCTCCATGGGGAGCGCCAGTGCTCTTTGTACCTAAGAAGGATGGTACAGTCCGGTTGTGTATTGACTACCGGGCCTTGAATGCCATCACCATCAAGAACAAATATCTTCTGTCCATGATAGATGATTTGTTCGACCAGTTGAGCGGGGCAAAGGTGTTTTTCCAGGATAGACTTGAGATCCGGGTACCACCAGGTGAAGGTTACGGTAGCAGACATCCAGAAGACGGCGTTCAACACGAAGTACGGGCAATACGAGTTTCTGATGATGCCATTTGGTCTCACAAATACGCCAGCTGTCTTTATGAATTTGATGAATAAGACATTTCACCAGTATTTGGATAAATTCGTCGTAGTGTTTATTAACGACATCCTGATATACTCGAAGACTCCAGAGGAGCATGCAGAGCACTTGCGGATAGTTTTGGAGATTCTGAGGCAGGAGAGATTGTTTGCCAAATTACCGAAGTGCAAATTCTTTTTAGACCGAGTGGAGTTTCTCGGCCATGTAGTCACTGGAGATGGAATCTCGGTGGATCCCAGGAAGATTGCTGCAGTTGAGACATGGAAGGCTCCGACGTCAGTTTCAGAGATCAGGAGCTTTCTGGGTTTAGCAGGATATTATAGAAAGTTCGTCCAGGACTTTGCTAGGATAGCTGAACCCATGACGAAGCTGACACGGAAGGACGCAGAGTACATCTGGTCAGAGGACTGCCAGGCAGCGTTTGAGGAGCTGAAGATGAGGCTGACGACCGCTCTAGTTCTGACATTACCTTCAGGTTCTGGAGGTTTCACCATATACAGCGATGCTTCTGGGAAGGGGCTAGGATGTGTCCTACAGCAGCATGGGAAAGTGATTGCTTATGCATTTAGGCAATTACAGACTCATGAGCAGAATTATCCTACCCATGACCTAGAGTTAGCTACGGTGATCTTTGCACTCAAGTTATGGAAACATTACTTATACGGAGAGCGTGTGGAAATCTTTACTGACCACAAAAGCTTGAAGTATGTGTTCACACAGAAAGAACTGAACATGAGGCAAAGACGATGGTTGGAGTTGATGAAAGACTTCGACATCGATTTACAGTATCACCCCGGGAAGGCAAATATGGTGGCGGATGCGCTGAGCAGGCATCCGATGGCATGGTACCTGATGATTGATCGACATTTGCGGGAGGATCTGGAGAAGCTCGGTATCGAGCTAGTTCGGCCAGGATCAGTGATACAGATGATGGAGCTTGACATTCAGTCAGGTTTGATGGAGCAGATCAGGAAGGCACAGTCTACAGATGAGAGCCTTCGTAGACTTCGAGCCCAGGCATTAGCAGGATTGCTGGATGACTTCACTATAGCAGAGAATGGATCCTTGAGGCATGGCAGCCGATTGTGCGTGCCAAAGGGAGAGCTGGTAGAGGCAGTCTTGCAGGAGGCACACCGATCGAGATATTCTATTTATCCTGGTGCTAACAAGATGTACCGTGACTTGCGGGAACATCTTTGGTGGTACGGGATGAAGAGGGATGTATCATGTTTTATCTCGAGATGCCTAGTTCGCCAGCAGGTCAAGGCGGAGCGCCAGAGGCCAGCTGGTTTGTTGCAGTCGTTACCCATTCCCGAGTGAAAGTGGAAACATATTACGATCGACTTCGTCTCAGGGCTTCCTCGTTCTCAAGGAGGGAAGGATGCCATTTGGGTCATCGTGGACAGGCTGACGAAGTGTGCGCACTTCATTCCCTTCAAGGTGGGGCTTTCCACCGAGAAGTTGGCGGAGCTATACATGCAGCAGATAGTTCGCCTGCACGGAGTGCCAGTGAGCATCGTGTCAGACAGAGACAGCAGATTTACATCCCACTACAGGAGGAGCTTGCAGGAGGAGTTGGACAGTAGGCTCAAGTTCAGTACGGTGTACCACCCGCAGACAGATGGGCAGTCCGAGAGGACGATATAGACACTGGAGGATATGCTGAGGACCTGTGTGCTGGACTTCGGAGGATCATGGGAGAGCCATCTGCACTTGGTAGAGTTTTCATACAACAACAGCTACCAAGCCAGTATCGGTATGTCTCCTTTCGAGGCGCTATATGGACGACGATGTCGTACACCGCTCTTTTGGAATGATATTGGAGACAGAGTTATGCTTGGGTCAGAGATGATCACGGATGCAGCAGAGAAAGTCGGGATGATCAGAGACAGGCTCAGAGTAGCTCAGGACAGGCAGAAACACTGGACTGATGCTAGTCGCAGACCGATGGAGTTCGCAGACGGTGATATGGTGCTAGTGAAGATATCACCTACTCGAGGGACGATCCAGTTCGGACGAGGAGGGAAGCTGAGCCCCAGATACATCGGGCCGTTCGAGATACTTGGCAGGATTGGAGAGGTAGCTTACAAGGTTGTACTTCCACCCAACCTAGCAGGAGTTCACGATGTCTTTCACGTATCTCAGCTGAGGAGATATGTTCCGGACCCCAGTCATCTGCTAGATCATACAGAGTTGGAGGTCGGACCGAGCCTTACAGTTTCTGAGCAGCCAGTGGAGATATTAGACAGGAGAGAGAAGAGGCTGAGGAACAAGGTTATACCCTTAATACGAGTAGCTTGGAGCCGTCACTCTCCAGGTGAATCTACTTGGAAGAGGGAGTCGGACATGAGGGAGAGATACCCTTACTTGTTCGATCCAACCGCTGCGAGGGAACCACCCGTTCCCGCTTGATACCTTAGAGGTTAGTTTCGATTGCAGCCTTAGTCATTTTGTTGCATTACTTGCTATGTTAGAATATTGTAGGGTCTTCAATCCTTGTGAATTTCGAGGACGAAATTTTTCAAGGAGGGAAGACTTGTAAGCCCCTGTTTTTCAAAAAAATTATTTAATTAGTGTTAATTAATTATTAATGTCATTTTTAGCCTTAAAATATTTATTATGATTTTTAGAAATTTTTCTAGAATTTTTAAATGAATTTTAAATGAGTTTTAAATACTAAAATATCAATTTGCAAGTTTCTAAAATGTTTTAATATCATTTTATAATTTTTAGAATTATTTTAATATAGTTTTGTAATTTATCAAATTGTTTTAATTATAGTTTGTAATAATTAGAATTGTTAATATATCAGTTTGTAATTTATTAATTGTTTTTAAGTGTGGAGTGCAAATTTGTATTTGCACTTAGATACTGCTATGACCATTATGTAATTTTCTAAAACCTAGGGACCCTAGTGCTAAATTCCCTACCCACTCCCTGCCCGACGACCGACGACCCGGCTGCCCCCGCCATTTTCGGCCAGCGCACACCCCCCCGACCGACTCAACCCCCCTATTTAAACCCCCCTCACTCCCCTCAGTCGACCACCACTCTCCCCGACCACCATCGACGCCTCCAGCCCCATTTCTTCCCCAAAAACCCTAGCCGTAACCCTAACTCCGGCCATCTACTTCGCCCAGCCCCACCGTCGACATCCACCGCCCACAACCGCCATCATCCGACGCGCCGCGACGAGACGACCGCAGTGCCACCGGAGCGCCACCCGCCCCGACGCCTACTCCGCCGGCCAGCACGTTCAAATCCCCCCCCCCCGACTAGCCAGACACGTGAGTACCAGGGCTCATTTCGTGTCGTCCGTGTCCCAAATCCACGTACGTGGTTCGCCAGGACACGGGGACGCTCGTCCAGTATTTGGACACGTGAATTAGTGTCGTGCGTGTCGTGCATAGCACGGACACGTAGAATCCTGTGTCCCTAACTGTCCAGACACAGGATTGATTTTATTTTTTTTTATATGTTAATTAACCTAACCTAAATAAAACTAACCTAAACCTAATCCTAACACAACCCTCGGGCTGACCCCCTGGCCAGCCCGACCTAGTCTAAACCCCTCCCCCCCCTCCCGCGCGCTGTGGGTCGAGCTCGAGCCCTGAGCTGTTGAGTTTATTTTTTTCTTTTTCTTTTTCCTTTTTCTTTTCTTTTTATGTTATTTATATATTTATATATATAGATATATATACATATATTTGTATATATATATATGTATATACTGTATATAGGCAGTATTTTTTATATGTATATATATTTTTATACTTAGTAAATTTATATATATATATTTGTATTTATATACATATATGTATATATGTATATATTTTCATATGTGTATATATTATTATATGTATACTATTATATATGTATACAATATTTGTATATATATATATATATATATATATATATATATATATATATATATATATATATATATATATATATATATATATATATATATATATACTTTATAATTGAGTATTTTCTTATATATATATATATGTACTTTTAACATATGTATGTATATATTCACTATGTATAATTTTACCTTATTAAAATATTAATATTTATTTTGCACTTTTACCAATTTGTATTTTAGTATATTTAAATTACTGCAACCATTTGGTGTCCAAGCCTAGCATGGGTTTTTGGGCCCAAAGGTGTTTTCACACATTCAAGACCTGTACAAGTCATATTGGACTTGATTCATGGCCTTGGGTCCTGTATTTGAACTTCGGTTCAAATTATATACATGGACAAAATATGCAGATAATTAATTATTTAATTTTGATTGTGTGCAATGCTGTTTATGATTTTCTAAAAATACTTAAAGTAATGCTAAAATTCTGGAAAAATAGTATTTAGATACTATGTTAATTTAGCTAATTTAGTATAATTTTTATAGTATTTAATTTATAGTTTTGCCACTAGTTTGGCATATGAAACCAAAAACTCATTTTCTGTATACTTAGGAAAACTGATTTTTATAAAATACTTGTACTGGTTAATAAATTCCAGAAAAATTATAATAAATTTCTATGATTAACAAGGATCATTTTGGTACTTTATTTTATGTAAAAAATAAGCTTTTTGTCCATCTCAAAAATTGTTAAAATACAATGATCATTTGATTTATTTATTGATTAATTACGACTTGTAACTTTTTGTGTTACTTTGAGTTTTAGCCGTGTTGAACCTCACCCCTCACTAGTGTAAAGACCCTAGAAAGTTAGTTAAAGTAGTGTGTCACCCCACATTGGTCTCCTATGCTAAAGTCATCATTTTGGCTAGGTGCCCAGTCACAAGTCGTGTTGCACCAATTAGTGTCCTAGTGTTTTAGCTTAGTGTAAAAACTAAGTTTATATATTTATTTCTACAGTGACGAGTTACCGGACATCTATAGCACTTTTATCGCAGCTTGCTTTGCTTTGCTTTGCTAGAGGCAAGTACTTTCTACAAACTTTACATATTGTCACATAAATGAACTGCTAATCCAACCATGTTAAATGTTGATCCTTGGGGTAGCAAGTTAAAATATCACATGTTGTACTTTCTATTACTTCTATGTTTAGAACAGTCTTTATGTATCTCTCACATGATTAGAACCTGGGTTATGGGAAAACTGATAGTAGTGTACGTGATCATACCCCCTCTACAGTACCGAGCAAAGTTTTATTTTATATGTTACTGCGCCGTAGGCTTTTATCTCAAAGCTGTATTTGTACGTATGTACATCTACCGCCTTTACACTTGTACGTATGTATATTTCATTTACATGTGCCCCTGCATATTGTACATCTATTGACCGATCACATACCTGCTACAGTTTTAAACATTACATATACATCTGTCTCTATGACATATGTATCCTTGCCATGATAGACTATGTGATGCCATGTTTCCAGTTATTCCTCTTATGTTCATTTCTATGTTTCATATGCTAGTTTGTTAGATTCAGTACTTGCTCCCGTCCTGACAGGATAACGTTGTAGTTGTCCTTACTGAGGAGGAGTTACTCGGTGACTCATATTATGGAGATACTGCCGAGGACCCGGCTTTGCCGTACGAGGATGTTCCTGCGGGGAGACTCGTCTAGTTTGCATAGCTGTTTGGGATATTTAGTGTAGTCATGTATTAGGCTACATATTTTGTAACTGGACATGTATCCAGTTTTATATTTCAGATCACTTGTACTTTGGACTTACTTCTATATGAGACGACTTTTGTGTTTGGAGCATTTATGACTTTTATTCACTTATAGAACTGTTAGCACATTTAGTCTTATCCTGTTGTCTTTAGAACAGCTTACTATGTTTTATCTCAAACGTAGGCTGGACATGACTCGGCCTAGCCCAACAATTTGGGTAGCGGGTCATGACAGGTTGTAAGGGTTGGTAATAATTAAAAATAGTCGCCTAGACCTAGTCTTGACCTCGGTTGACCACGGTTGACTTTTTAGACCAAAAGTCAACTATGGGTCTACAATTTACCCAATTTAGTCCCAAATTCTATTAAACTTGGACAGTTGACCAAAAGTCAACTGTTAGTCACCAGTGACCTAGGGTTGACCTAGAGTTGACCTAGAGTTGACCAAAGTTGACCCGTTGACCAAAAGTCAACTGTAAGTCAACTTTCGACCTAGTTTGATTCGTATTGACTTCCAATGTTCTCCAATGACCAAGATTGACCCAACTAGACATGTCTTGACCTAGAATGACTTAATATGATTTAATTTTATTTGACTTTACTTCCTAAACATAGTATTGATACGTATTGTTCTCTATAGGTCCTCGAGACACTGCAGTGGATCCGGTTGACATATTTTATCATCTTACAGGCGAGTACATTCTCTGATAACTTATTTCCAATTTATGATAACTGTTATGATTCATGTACTTAGTGTTGATATGCTTATTCCTGACACATGGTTCTCACAGATTGGTATTCCTGGATCCCGACGAGAGATGTTTCTCCTTCTTAGGTTGGGATGTATTGTGCAAGCTCCCTTGTAGCTCTTGCTCAATATATGGTCACTGATTCTAGAGAAGGTTCGCTACCTTTTCATTAGAATCCCGTGCAGTGACGTGTCCTGTTTGGATCCATTCTACCATTTGGGGTAGGGGGAGTAGTAGCGTATGCCTGTGATCATATCCCCTTGCATTCTTGAACAGTGTGAGTCATATACCGCACTTATGACTTGCCAGGCCAGTTCTCGACAGGTATCCAAGCCGATCACAAGTTGAAACTACTACTCACACACATTGGACATATGGCTTACCTTGACTTGTGTACATACCATGATTCCGTTCTACTTTTTTGTTCTAGCTCTAGCTCTACAGCTTACCATGCCATGATACATACATGTATACTCCATGATTCATTGTATATGCTCTATTTACAGTCTTATAGCTTTTATTCTATCTTGAGATCTGTTATGAGATATATGTACTCGTTCCATCCTGACTGGATATGTTAACAAAATATTACAGATGCTGATGAGGGAGATTGTAGTACCTACTACGGTCCGAATGACGTAGTGGGCTTAGACTTGGTCCCGCAGGGCTTAGCTCCGCCTGACGAGACTTTACCTATTGCTTAGTTAGAGTAGGTCTTTTGTACTGGACCTTGTCTCCAGTTACATTTGAGACTGTATTACATTTGGATTGTATTAGAGACTGGACTTGTATATTATTTTGTGTTTGGACTTGACAGGTTATATTTTATCGTCTTGTTGTCTTTATCTTTCAGTCTTTACTTTATCATCTTAGAGTTGTGATTGAGCACTCATATATATTCATTGCTTGTCCTCCGTTCGGAGTTGACCATATTCTCGACAGGTTTTTGATATATATATATAAACTGTTGTTAGAGTAGAAAACCTACAGCGTTCTACGCCGTTTTTTCCGGTGAGGGCTAGGCGTTGTCACGTACACGTACCCTTATAGCGGGTGCGAGTCGTGACAACTTGGGTATTCATGTGAAAGGGAAAATGATATTATCCATTGTTCCAGGATGACCACCATCCTGAATTCTAACCACACCTCTTCTTGTTATAATATGATAGGTACCAGGGAATCCATGGCTCAGGATCCCCTGGGTCCTGTTATTATATTACTGCTCGTTTCTTCACAGGTGTAAAACTCCTAGGCCATGCCCTATATCAGCAATATTGCCTGATGGGTACTCCTATACAGTTGCTTGCCTGCTGTCAAGGATAGTGTCCTTTCAGTATCCTGGATTTCTAACCTCTTAGAGAGTCTCACAGGTTTACACTAGGGCACAGGGGACATTTGAATAGGGTAATACTCTGTCTGTACCAGTAGGATTTGCTAACATCAGGATTTAAAATTTCTTCCATCAGGACTCCCATGTGATATGTCATACTCGTTTGATACTAGAAGTTGGTGTCTGATGCTATCCATCAACTCCCACCTATATTTGAATATTTCCTATGCTCAGTAATCCTGGAAGTTCCCAAGTTAGTACCAAACTGGCCTCAAAGGAAAAAATCCCACCTTAGTACCTAATGGATATAAAAGAGGCTATAGGTCAATGTCCATTGGATACTTAGTAAGTCTGTAATGCAGTGCAAAGGACTGATATCATTCATGATGTGGGCTGATACCCTAAGGGTATAAGTCGACTTTGGGCAGGGATGGGACTGGTTTTGCAGATATTCCTAGGAGACTTTGGAATTTCACAAGTCAATACTTAGTACCAATCCTTCTAAAGTCTGTCACATGAGGCTAGCCTACTCTTAATTATTATCCAGGTATCAGAGTACCCTCAACTTCCTATGTCTGTCGAATCCCATATAATGCTTCTTGCTCTACTCTTAAACCCAGATAATGCAATCTCAGTCTACTGACTGATTTATGACATACCAATTAGCATACCAGTGCATAGGCTGAGCCTACATAGAAACCTCTAAGGGATGCCATACCAGGAACCCACATGTGGTTGGGTAATCTATGGTACCACCCTATACCCTAACCTCTGCTAGAACCTATATAGTATCTATGTGGGTTTTTCTACTGATACTTGTAGGGCACCCCTCCCCTAACCATTACTTGTCCCTGTTCATCTTTGGTACACAGGAGAAAAGGGATTATAATACCATACGTGTATGTATGATAGCTTTAGGACAGTACAACCTACTACTGTTACTCTACAGGTTGGTTAATACACCAGGACTCATAGGTTTTATTATTAGGTTTCTCTTAGGCATTTCAACAAACACATCTACCTACATAACCTGATAATCAAACTAGGTTTAAAGAAACAAAAAGGGTGAAGAAAGGGGGATTACCTGATAAGAATTTGTTTTCCTCTCAACAGATTTGGAGGTTTATTCGTTGACTTTCCTGCTGTGGGGGAGATCACGAGTTCTTGGTGATCAAGGTCGGCTGCTACCCTGATTACCTACATATATATACAGGGTTTATAGGAGTAGATAGAGTGAATCTGATTTAAAATCAGATTGGAATGAATCCCCCTTGATTCGTTTTAGAGATCTGAGTTATCGCTTGAATCAATTAACTTCTAAGGGTCGGCCAGTAGCAGGGGAAATTTGAATTAATGAAAATTTCACTAAAGTCCCTATCTATACATTTATTACCCCTTGGTCCCTCTGTTGATATTTCAAATAATATAAAACTTAACAAAAATATATATGAGACAATAAGGAATAATATAAAATTTAATAAATAGCAGAAAAATTTGGTCAAGGGGTTGACACATAGTCACTATTGACTTTGATAAATTAAAACATCTATATAAAATAATTAAAAATAATATCCAAAAATGAGGGGACTTACAGGGATATTAGTTCATTGTCTGAGCTATCGTTCTCACTCTCGTCATCAGAAGCTATCTTATGATGTGCCTTAAATGCGATAGTCTTCTCCTTCGGTGCTGGCTCTTCGAATTTCTTATGGTCCAGCTCAAGTGTCATAAGCTTTCCCATAAGAGTCTCGAGAGTCATTGTAGTGAGGTCATTTACTTCAATAATAGTTGTTGCCTTGGGATTCTAGTTCTTTGTCAACCCGCGAAGTACCTTTTGAATCTTTTCATGATTGTTGTATTCTTTTCCAAGAGAAGATAAAGGATTTACAATATCCAAAATTGAGTAAACATATTTGTAGTAGTCTCATTAGGCTCCATTTTGAAGGCCTCATACTCTTGTGTAAGTCGTGAGATTTTAGATTCCTTCACCTGTGAAGTTCCTTCCTGAATTACCTCACGAAGTTTTCAAACCTCGTGAGATGCGACACATGTTGATACTCTATTAAGCTCAGTTCTATCTACTGCAAAAAAAAGACATTGATAACTTTTGCATCAAGACTTGCTTACTTCTTTTCATGATCAGTATACTTGTCATGCGGTTTTTCAACCAAGCTCCCATCCACAATGATAGGAAGTGGTTTCTTATAACCTTCAATGACAATTGACCATAAATCGAAATCAAGTGACTTGAGGTAAAAGCTCATGCGTGTTTTCCAATACTTGTAGTTTGTGCCAACAAATAGTGGTGGCCTATTTGTGGACTGGCCTTCACCATTGCTAGTGTATAATGATGCCATTTTTAAGAAGTTTTAATCCAACTAAGAGAAACTGTGCTCTGATACCAATTGTAGGATCGATGGCACCTCTAGAGGGGCCGAATGAATAGAGTGTAGCGGAAAAAACATCCCCAAAAAAAGTTATGTAGGTAAAGGTAGATATAAATAGATACTTAAATGCAGTAAGCAAAGCAGTAAGTAAATAGGGACAAGAAAACTATACGCAAACACCGAGATTTTATACTGGTTTCCCTTTTAGAGGACTAGTCCAGACTCGAGTACTCTTGCTCGATGTTTAATCCACTATTTGAAATAGAGGTTACACCGCGTGCTTTACTCCGAAGAACATGCCAACTTCAACACCGTCGTATTTTAGTCCGAAGCCTACAATCAAACTTCAACTCTTTCAGAAAAACTTTTATACTCTAAGCTTGTATAACTCGAATACTCCCAATCAAAAACCACCGACACTTAGAAGAATGGGAGTTGTCTTGGAAATGTGAAGATTGAAAGCTCTTTGTATTAGGAAGGCTTAGAATAGATAGAGAAGATGAAGAATGGATTGAGTGATTAGAATGTCAAATTCTTCTCTATTTATAGTAGTTTTTGAACCAGAGTTCGGGCAGAACTCGGTTAGGGTAAACGTTCAAATTTTTGAACGTTGGGGATCCAAAAGACTAGGGAATGCTTCTGACCAGGAGTGATTCCAGGGGACCGAGTTCGGCTAAGTGGTTTTCAGGAAATTTTTGGTTCATGTAGACTTTTGGATGTTAATTTGGTTTGGGACACAAGAAGGTTTGTTTTTGTGAGGATAAACTTCTAGATGTCAGTGATTCCGACTCACAAAATAATCTAGACTCAAGAAATGAAAAACACATAATAAAATAGAAAAATGTTTGCTCAACGATCAGGTGCATCTTCTGTAGTCATCTTTGAAGTCTTCTTGTTTTCGATATTAAAGTCGGAGTTTGAAGTCAATTATCAAAATAATGTTAATTATAGCTACATGGGCCAACAATATATATATATATATATATATATATATATATATACATATATATATATATATATATATATATATATAACATGCCACACATAAAATATAACATGCCACACATAAAATACTGAAATTAGTACCCGTCACTTCTTTACTTTCCAATAATATTTTCTTTCGCAAATGACCTCTAGCCTAGTGGTTGATAGAGATGCATGTGGCCTAAGTGGTTGGGAGGTCGAGCCCCAGTGGAGACGAGTTCGCCACAATTATCCATTGCTATATATATATATATATATATATATATATATAATAAAATAAAATAAAAATACATATATATATATAATAATTTGTTATATATATATATATATATATAAAATAATTTGTTATAGATATATGTGAAGAAGAGAAAGGTTTTCGATTATGCGAAGGAAAAAAAAAGAAAAAAAAATTGTTTTAGAACTATTATCTTCTGTAATTTATTTTATATTAATTAATGGAAGATTTACAAACTATCAAATTATGACTTCAAAAAAAATATATATACAAACTATCAAATTAGACTGTTCAATTTTGAGCTATGCTGCATGAGCCGTTTACCTGTTGCATTATATTAGTAGATATCATTAGAGATAGGTTTAAGTCTGGACAAGATACTGCATGTGTACCATCTCCAATGGTGATTTCTAAAATTGAGTTCTTATCCTACTTGGCATTGTACTTTAAGGAGATTTCTATCCTAGTTGGAAGAGTTTCTACATAGATATTGTAGATATACAAAAATGCTCTCCAATGGTTCTCTATTTCTATCCTATGTGTCACATAGTAAAAGGACTAATTTAATGGTGTGGGACCCAACAATAATTGTCATGAGAGATAGGAGAATTTCTATGTGAGTTTCTACATGTAGAAACCCTCCTAGAAAGTTTCCATCCTACATCATTGCCACCTAGGATAGAAATGGTGATAGAAACCACCATTGGGAGAACTTTTTTCTAAAATGAATTTCTTCCATAGAAATAAGGAAGATAGAAACCCCCATTGGAGATGGTCTAAGCTTCGGGTATATATCGGGCCGAGCTCTTTACGAAATGTTCGTACCCTACCTACTAGTCATTAACTTTGGATAACGTACTAATTTTTCAGTATAACCTATACAAAGTTACTCGAATCATTTTGGTTAGTAATCTGGTTTAGGTTCCGGTTATTATGCTTTGGAAGCTTAGAACCAATTAATATTCCCAATGTACATATATTCTTTACTGTTCTTTTTTCTAAGAAAATATGAGGATTCTAGGGACGTATATAAAAGCTGAATTATGTTATTTTGTTGTAAAATTTTGAAATTGTTTATTTCAATGCTATACTATACTGTACTATACTATACTATACTATATATATTAGTCATCAGACACACACAAAAGGAAAAGGATTACGGTTTAAATTAACATTAAATTTTTAGTTAATATGTGATTAAATAAGTTTTTTATCCATAATATTACACTACAAAGTATTCGGGTTATATATATTAGTATAGATGATATCATTAAGTTATAGAAATTCTAAATTGCATGTTGACAATATTCGTTCAAACCTAATGTTGTCTGGATGCAACTTATTAAATTTATTATTATTGATGTTATATAATAATCACTACTAAAATCTGCTCAATTGGCAACGTATTTTTGGCAACGTTCTATTAACGTCGCTAAATTGTGCACATTAGCGACGTTTTATATAAACGTCGCTAATAGTCGCTACTAGCGACGACCTAAGCGACGTAACAATGACGTATATTAAGCACATGACCCAGTCGTCGCGAAACGTCGTGGGACGTCGCTAATAGCGACGTATTTAGCGACGGTAGTTTAAGTGTCGCTAAATTCTAATTATATCCCCGTCCCAACGTTTCATTTTTTTTCATTTTTCTCTCTCACTCTCTCTCCTCCCCCCCTCCGGCGCTCTCACTCTCTCCGGCGGCGACTCTCACTCTCCCCGGCGGCGACTCTCCTCCCTCTCCGGTACGTGACTCTCCCCCTCCCTCTCTCTCTCCTCTCTCTCTCTCTCTCTCTCTCTCTCTCTCCGTCTGTTTTGGTTGTTGGTGGTTCGGGGGGGTGCGGGTGGCTCGGAGGGAGGTGCAGGGGGGATGCGGGTGGTTGGGGGTGAGTGGGGGTGGCTGGAGGGTGGGACAGGGGGGACGAGGGCGGCTGGGGGAGGGGAGCTAGGGTTAGGGTTCGGGTTAGCGTTCATTTTCCATTCGGCGCTCTCACTCTCTCCGGCACTGTCACTCTCTCCGGCGACTCTCCTCCCCCCCCTCCGGCGCTCTCACTCTCTCTCCTCTTCCACTCCGGCGCTCTCACTCTCTTCGGCGCTGTCATTCTCTCCGACGACTCTCCTCCCTCTCCGGTACGTGGTACTCTTTCCCTCTCTCTCTCTCTCCGGCTATTTTGGTTGCTGATGGTTGAAGGGTGCGCGTGGCTCGGAGGGAGGGGCAGGGGGGATGCGGGTGGTTCGGGGGTGAGTGGGGGGTGAATGAGGGGGTGGGGCAGGGGGGACGAGGGCGGCTGGGGGAGGGGAGCTAGGAGTAGGGTTCGGGTTAGGGCTAGGGGTGGTGTAGGGGGGTGGCTTGGTCAGAGGCACCGATAGTGCCAAAAAATTTGATAATTTAGTAATAATTATTTGTTTTCCGACACCGAAAAATGTGATACTACGATTCGAACGCACCGATAGTGCCGATATTTGTAACAAGTAGTTTTGTTGGTTGGTTAATTGGTAACATGGTGATCGGGACATATAGTCCCTACAGCCATTCGACTGGCGAGACAGAAACTATGGTACGACATTGTGATCAGGACATAGTCCCTGCAGCCATTCGACTGGCGAGGCAGAAACTATGTAGTCGTAGATAAAGTTGACTGTCCTTCGACCCTCATCCCTCGACAATGATGATACGACAACCTATCACTATATCTTATATAGTAGTAGATGATGTCTTAGTATTACATTATGTGAGTTCATCTTGATTCTGTTACATTCTTCAGATACTAGATACTAGATTCGATGAGAACGTATACTACACCATATGTACAGAACATAGATGATTCACACTAATGTATGCTAGAATGAATTTTGGGTTGTGTTCTGAGCCATCCGTTCTCACACTTAAAATATATATGAATTAGGACAACCAACTGGAGAGGATACTATGAGAGATCCATCTGAGTAGGACGTATACTCTGAGAGATCACCTTTACAAGAATGATATCAGTAGTGGAATTGAGTGTTGGAGGAGATATTATCAGAGTGTACGTCCTACTCAGATGGGTCTCTCACCGTTACTATTTTTTCTGACAGCATGGTAGATGTGCTCCGTCAACAGATTCTTGCTTTGAGCCAAAACTTTGCCCCGGAGCTCAATTGGACATCCTTCGTGTAGAGCTCGAACGAGAGGTTCCTGATAGCATGGTGGTCTCCTTTGTCAAAGGATTCTTGCTCACGAATCCTTTGACAAAAGAGACCACCATGCTGTCAGGAACCTTTCACTCGAGCTCTACACGAAGGATGTCCAATTGAGCTCCGGGACAAAGTTTTGGCTCAAAGCATGAATCTGTTGACGGAGCACATCTACCATGCTGTCAGAAAAAATAGTAACGATGAGAGACCCATCTGAGTAGGACGTACACTCTGATAATATCTCCTCCAACACTCAATCCCACTACTGATATCATTCTTGTAAAGGTAATCTTTCATAGTATACGTCCTACTCAAGGATGTCCACTCGAGCTCTGGGGCAAAGGATTGACTCAGAGTGGATTTCTGGACAGAGATGACGAAGAAGATGGCTGCCAAAGCTTATGTAAGTTTTTTAATTCTTTATACGTATTATATTTTTGTCATTTTGTATTACTGATACTCTGAGTAATACAGAATGGTCCGATACCGATACTTTGAGTATCAGACCATTCTTATGTGTATCGGTATCACAATCACAATACTGATACTCGAGTATCGCATTGATACTTAAGTATCACATCTGATAGTTCTCTCATTTATTTGTCAATTACTGTATTTCAGTTCTAGTTAGTTTTATGTGATTCTCTGATAGTTCTCTCACTCATTTTCAACCGCTCTCCCCTGTGAATATTGATTTTACTAGATGGCACCCATGACCCGAGGAGCGGCACGTCGTTTGAGGGAAACAGTGAATGCTGAGGTGGCTCCTCATACTGTTAAGGAGGAAGTGGCACCGGTAGCTAGTGAGACCGGGAGTTCTATTCATCCAGCACTGGTACCTAGTGAGACCGAGAGTTCTATTGATACAACACTTGAAAGGGACTACATCTCTCCAAACGTCGTCGATCCCACTTTTTCGAGGTAGTTGCGTGATCGTATCACTGAGCATTTGCGTGAGCTGCATGGTTCTTATTAGCTATTAGTATTTATTTGTATTGGACTATTTGTATTGTGGGTTGTTTTTGTATTAGACTATTTGTATTGGACTACATATACGAATTAGTATTGTGTCAATCTCTGGATTGTATTGGACTACGACATGGTGATCAGGACATAGTCCCTGCAGCCATTCGACTGGCAAGGCAGAAACTATGTAGCCGTAGATAAAGTTGACTGTCCTTCGACCCTCATCCTTCGGCAATGTTGATACGACAACCTATCACTATATCTTATATAGTAGTAGATGATGTTTTATTTTTACATTATGTGAGTTCATTCTTGATTCTGTTACATTCTTCAGATACTACATACTAGATTCAATAAGAACATATACTACACCATATGTATAGAACATAGATGATTCATACTAATGTATGCTATAATAAATTTTGGGTTGTGTTCTGAGCCATCCGTTCTCACACTTAAAACACATATGAATTAGAAATGTGTGTCAATCTTGTTTTTGTATTTTTGGCGAACCCAGGGATTAGATTCTGTATTTTGTATTTTGGATTCTATATTTTGGCTCCAGCTCCAGCTCCATTTGCATAAATCTACGGTACGACATGGTGATCAGGACATAGTCCCTGCAGCCATTCGACTGGCGAGGCAGAAACTATGTAGTTGTAGATAAAATTGACTGTCCTTCGACCCTCATCCCTCAGCAATGATGATACGACAACCTATCACTATATCTTATATAGTAGTAGATGATGTTTTAGTATTACATTATGTGAGTTCATCTTGATTCTGTTACATTCTTCAGATACTAGATTCGATAAGAACGTATACTACACCATATGTACAGAACATAGATGATTCACACTAATGTATGCTAGAATGAATTTTGGGTTGTGTTCTGAGCCATCCGTTCTTACAACAGGAAGGATCAGTGCTTTCTAGTTCTCTTCCATCCATCCATTCCTCCGTTCTGATCAAGCCTCTTCCTTCTCTTCTAATTCACCATGGCTCTGGACCCATCTGCTCCTTCCTACTTTCCTTCTTCTTATTTAACTCTCTCAGCCACATATGATATCCAGCTCAAGTGTAGAGGCGGAGGAGAAGAAGTGGGCAGGAATAGGAGGCCGGGGAAGCAGCACAGCCGGCAGCATGACCTGGAGGAAGTACATTGGTTTTCTTCAACATCCGTAGGAGAACTATAAGGATATATCTTTTCACAACATGTCACCTTGTCAAAGACCCTTAATGTGAATATCACGTTATCGCGGTGTTGGAAGACTAACATGTCATAATTTTCTAAGCCGTGTTCTTTGACATAATCCTCCCAACTCTTTCCTCCTATGTAGTAATGCAAGACATAGGAGGAAAGAGTTGGGAGGATTATGTCAAAGTACACGGCTTAGAAAATTATGACATGTTAGTCTTCCGACACCGCGATAACGTGATATTCACATTAAGGGTCTTTGACAAGGTGACATGTTGCGAAAAGATATATCCTTATAGTTCTCCTATGGATGTTGAAGAAAACTAATGTACTTCCTCCAGGTCATGCCGCCGGCTGTGCTGCTTTCCGGCCCGTCCTCCTATTCCTGCCCACTTCTTCTCTCCCGCCTCTACACTTGAGCTGGATATCATATGTGGCTGAGAGAGTCAAATAAGAAGAAGGGAAGTAGGAAGGAGCAGATGGGTCCAGAGCCATAGTGGATTAGAGGAGAAAGGAAGAGGCTTGATCAGAACGGAGGAATGGATGGATGGAAGAGAACTAGAAAGCACTGATCCTTCCTTCAGTTTTTTCGTTGAGGATACTGAGTTTATACGTATTTGCGGATATTGATTTGGTTTGTTGAGGATATTATATATTGACATTGTTCGTTGCGGATAGAATTTTCTCTATATTTTTTGTATATTCTGGAATGTATTGTGCGTGCCGGTGTTGAGTGTTCAACCGAGGGGGTCGACGAAACCAGGGATTGGATTTTGTATTTTGTATTCTGTATTTTGGCTCAGGCTCCAGCTCCATTTGCATTAATCTACGATACGACATGGTGATCAGGACATAGTCCCTGCAGCCATTCGACTGGCGAGGCAGAAACTATGTAGCCGTAGATATATAAAGTTGACTGTCCTCCGACCCTCATCCCTCGGCAATGATGATACGATAACCTATCACTATATCTTATATAGTAGTAGATGATGTCTTAGTATTACATTATGTGAGTTCATCTTGATTCTGTTACATTCTTTAGATAGTAGATACGATAAGAACATATACTACACCATATGTACAGAACATAATGATCCACACTAATGTATGCTAGAATGAATTTTGGGTTGTGTTCTGAGCCATCCGTTCTCACACTTAAATAGATATGAATTAGTACTGTGAGAGCGCCGGAGAGAGTGAGAGCGCCGGAGGGGGGAGGAGAGAGAGTGAGAGAGTAAAATGGGAGGAAATGAATTGGTGGGGGAACCCAGGGATTAGATTTTGTATTTTGTATTTTGGATTTTGTATTTTGGCTCCAGCTCCTGCTCCATTTGCATAAATATACGGTACGACATGGTGGTCAGGACATAGTCCCTACAGCCATTCAACTGATGAGGCAGAAACTATGTAACTATAGATAAAGTTGACTATCCTCCGACCCTCATCCCTCGGCAATGATGATACGACAACCTATCACTATATCTTATATAGTAGTAGATGATGTCCTAGTATTACATTATGTGAGTTCATCTTGATTCTGTTACATTCTTCAGATACTAGATACTAGATTCGATAAGAACGTATACTACACCATATGTACAGAACATAGATGATTCACACTAATGTATGCTAGAACGAATTTTGGGTTGTGTTCTGAGCCATCCGTTCTCACACTTAAAACACATATGAATTAGAACTGTGTGTCAATCTTTGTTTTTGTATTTTCGGCGAACCCTGGGATTAGATTCTGTATTTTATATTTTGACTTTGTACGTATTTGGGGATATTCAGTTTTTTTCGTTGAGGATATTGAGTTTGTATGTATTTGCGAATATTGATTTGGTTGTGTTGAGGATATTATATATTGACATTGTTCGTTGCGAATAGTATTTTTTTTTTATATATTTTTTGTATATTCTGGAATGTATTGTGCGTGCCGGTGTTGAGTGTTCCACCGAGGGGGTCGACGAACCCAGGGATTGGATTCTGTATTCTGTATTTTGTATTCTGTAATTTGACTCAGGCTCCAGCTCCAGCATCATTTGCTTTCTGGAACCTATTTTTTTATTTTTTTTAGTTTAGCGACGTTTTTAGCAACGTTAGTATTCGTCGCTACATATTAGCGACGTCAGTAAATTTTGCCAAAAGCGTCGCTAAATTCTAACGTGACAACACGTGGCACCAAATCTGATGTCAGCTCGTCGTCGCCAAAACGTCGCAAAACTGTCGCTAAACGGCGACCATGCGATAACGTCGCCTTTTACGTCACTGATTAGCGTCAAATAACGAACGTCGCAAATAACGTCGCTCATTAGCGACGTTACTGACGTCGCGAAATGGCGTCGCCCTAGCGACGTTTTGCGACGTTTTCTCGTTTAGCGACACATTTTTTTTCCGTCGTTCCTGAAACGTCGCCCTAAACGTCGCTAAATTGATTTAGCGACGTTTTCGCTGAGATTAGTGACGTATTTAGACATTGCTAATCTGACAAATTTTTGTAGTGAATAATGTTATCAAAATTTAGATTTGTAAGTATAATAGGATCAAAATTGAATATAGTTACTCATCTATATAAAAATTTATTTATAGTTAATCAAAATAATGTCAAAGCCTCCAAGATCTAGTGACAAGGAGATGTTGACATAAGTTTTCTGGGTACAAAGAGTTTTGTAAGTGCTTATCATTTGGTATGCAAAATACTATATAGACCGGAATTTTATATTTCTGAAAATTAAATTCTCAGTAATTAAATTTCAAAACAAAAAAATTCTTTTGTTTGGTGAATATATAAATATTCATAGAAAAAAGTATAAGAGGATTAAAAAACTAAAAATAACATTAAAAATAAAATAAAGAAACTAACAAAAAATAATAATAAATAACAAAAAAACTACTTAAAAATTAGAAATAAAAAATGCAAAAAACCTTTCTTAAAATAATAAAATAATAATAATAAAAAATCAAAAATACAAAAAAAAATCATTCTTAAAGAATGAAAAAGGTCAAAAGTTTAAAAAACATTAAAAAAATTCGTAAAAAAAAATGGAAAAGAAAAACAAAACAAAAGACCAAAAGAAATCTTAGAAGAATGAAAAAAAAGAACAAAAAAAATAGCAAAAGAATGAAAAAGGATAAAAAAAGGAAAAGAAAAGGATATTTAGAAGAGTTTTAGGAGGAAAAAACAACAAATTTTGTTTTGTCCAGGCAAAAAATTATACCCATCAATTCTTACGAGATATAATTTCCATATTTTATGGACAAATTATTTACCGGAATATTCATAATTTTCAAAAGTAAATTTATATAACCTAAACAAATAAGGAAAGAAATTAAAAAAAAAAAATCCGGTGTACTAAATATTTTTCTCGGATGTATGGCATATATTTTTGATAGGGTTTGCGAAAGAAGGTTGTTTTGGTGGAAAACTCTTTATATATATATATATATATATATATATATATATATATATATATATATATATATATATATATATATATAAAAATTAAATTAAATTTAAAAATATTTAAAAAGAAAAGTTTAAATTTAATTTAAAGTGAATTTGTTTTAAAAAAATAAATTGTTTACAAATCTAAATTCAAATCTATTTTAATATTTGAACTATTTTTTATTATATTATAAAAAAGTTATTTTACTTGCAACGTACGTACGTGAATGTACTAGTATATGTTAATGACATACCGAGCCATATATATACACACTAGTCAATTCACTAGTAAAATAAAAATAAATTTTCTTTTGATATTGTTGAAAAATAATTTAAATATTTAAATATATTTAAGTTAAAATTTGTTATGTATATGTATATATTTGGATAGAATTAATTTGTTATAAATTTATTTATATTTTATAATTTGTTATAGATACATGTGAATAAAAAGTTGGAATTTTTCAGTTACACAGAGACAAAAAAAAGGTTAGTTTTAGATTCGTTATTTTTTTAATTAAATAATGAAAGATTTAAAAACGATTGGACGGTTCAATTTTTGAATAATTTCTAAGTTGTATTATATTTGTCGAGATATGGAAAGCAGAATTAACTTAGGAGTAGTGGAAGACCTAAACCCCTTCAAATTACACCCATGTATTTTCTTCTTTATATATAGTATATAATAATCCTCCAGCTCCCATCCTGCACAAAAACACCTAATATCATCATCATCATCATATTGGGAAAGGATTAATTGACGACGGCGACGACGATGACGACCGACGACGACATGGACTACGACCTCTTTGATTATGACGACGACGACGACAACGGCAGCGAAGAAGAAGAATACGAATCCGACGATGGCCGCAGCGTCCAGACGGATAAGAAGAGCTACACCATACTCAGCGAAGCCGACATCGGCCGCCTCCAGGAGGACGCCATAGAGAAGGTCTCGAACATACTCTCTCTTTCGAGGGCCGACTCGACCGTCCTCCTCTTCAACTACAGGTGGGACGCCCTCAAACTGCAGGACGAGTGGTTCGCAGACGAAGGCCGCGTGCGCGACGCGGCGGGCCTTCCGCTGGCCCTGCCGATGCCGTCGTCGAAGGATGAGGCGGGAGGAAGCGTCGCGTGCCGGATATGTCTCGAGGACTGCCCGTCCCACGACGCGACGGGCACCGCCTCCTGCAGCCACCGCTTCTGCGCCGAGTGCTGGAAGGGGTACATACGCACGTCGATCACGGACGGCCCGGGGTGCCTGTCGCTGCGGTGCCCCGAGCGCTCGTGCGCCGGTGCCGTCGGCCGCGACATGGTCGACCGTCTGGCCCCCCGCGAAGACGGAGAGAAGTACGCCCGCTTCTTGCTCAGATCCTACATCGAGCACAGCCGGACGACCAAGTGGTGCCCCGCGCCCGGGTGCGAGCTCGCGGTGGAGCTCGCCGCGGGGGGCGGCGAGAGCTACGACGTCGTCTGCCAGTGCGGGTACGGGTTCTGCTGGAACTGCATCGAGGAGATCCACCGGCCGGTGGACTGCGAGACCGTGGCGAAGTGGGCGTTGAAGTCCCGGACGGACCTGACCGGCACCTGGATGCTGGCCAACTCGAAGCCCTGCCCCAAGTGCAGCCGCCCGATCGAGAAGAACAAGGGCTGCATGCACATGACGTGCACCCCTCCCTGCGGGTTCGAGTTCTGCTGGCTGTGCCTAGGCGCGTGGTCGAAGCACGGGGAGGGGACGGGCGGGTTCTACGCGTGCAACAGCTACGAGAGGGAGAGCAAGGCGGGGGTGCACGACGACGACGAGAGGGAGAGGAAGCTGGCCAAGCTCTCGATCGACCGGTACTCGCACTACTACGAGCGGTGGGTCGTGAACCACTCGTCGAGGCAGAAGGCGCTCGCGGAGCTGCGGAGCCTGGAGGGCGAGAGGCTCAGCAACACCCAGCAGCTGATCCCCGCCGGCCAGCGGGCGTTGGTGGCGGACGCGTGGAGGCAGATTGCGGAGTGCAGGAGGGTGCTCAAGTGGTCGTACGCGTACGGCTTCTACCTCCCCGAGCACGAGAGGGTGAAGATCAGGTTCTTCGAGTATCTGCAAGGGGAGGCCGAGGCCGCGCTGGAGAGGCTGCACCAGTGCGCCGAGAACGAGCTCCGGTGCTATCTCGACGCGGAGGAGCCCTGCGGCCGGGCGTTCGAAGAATTCCGCACGAAGCTGGCCGGGCTGACCTACACGACCAGGAAGTACTTCGAGAACCTCACCGGCGCGCTGGAGAAGGGGCTGGAGGACGTGGAATGTAGCAACTACGAGACGCCGCCCGCGCTGAGGGGCTTGGTGGACGAGGCTTACTACTGGACGTGCGGCGTCTGCACCTTGGTGAACTTTGAGAACCTGGAGAGCTGTGAAGCATGCGGGACTCCCGGGCCGACGACGCTGGCGTAACATGTTGCTACTGGTGGTGGTGATTGTGAGCAAGAAGACAGACATTGATCACCAATCTCTACTACTTTGGGAATAATTCATATTTTTTTTGTTTTAGTTTTCCTTTCTGTTCTCTTCTTTTCAAACAATGGAAATGCATACAATGGTGTTTGATTGCGTTTCAAGATTGAATGTATATGCAATTTTAGTCATAAATCGTTCTACTGTTCCATCTTGGACTTTAACAAATTCATTATTCTTCTTTTTTTGAGATTAAAGGGGATGGAATAAAAAAAAAATCGGTGGAGTAGTGAATTATTAGGAAGAACCAGCAATTCAGAAAGGGGAAATTTATGAAATGTCCAAAAACTAAATAAATTCATGAAAAATCCACCGCTAAAAAAATTTTCATCGCGTGCCCAGAATTAGAGAAACTTATCCAAAGCAGATTCCAAATAACCCTTTTACCCTTCTAATTTATTCAAAGCACCCGCGAAACATACTCTTCAAAAAAAAAAAAATTTCGATTCTTCATCTTCTTCGTTACGCTGCTCACTTTTTATTCTTCCTCTTCTTCGATGCGCTGCTCACTTTCGAATCTAGGTTTTCTTCTTCAAAATCTTTCCATGTCAAAACGGAGGTCAAAACATCATTTTTTTGCGATTCTGAAATTTCGAAAGTCCGTTTAACGAGAAATCTGTTACTTTCAGGCTCTTCGAAAATACGCTCGTTTTGCGACAAACCGGACCTCGTTTCGATCTTCCAGTCAAAAGTTATGGCTTTCCAAACTTTCAACTCGCAATTTCGCCATTCTCCGTGGTAAAATCACGGAGAATGGCCATTCTAGTGTTAAAACGCAGGGGAATAGGTATTTTCCGTACTAAATGACGGAGAATAGTCATTCTCAAGATAATGTTTATCCAATGCAAAAATATTGAGAAGACAATAAAATCAACTTTTTTTTCAACTTCCAAGACAACTTCTTCCCTTCTTTCTAAATTTTTTTTATTCATAATTGATGATGTGAAACTAAAGACATTGTGAAGTACATTGTCTAAAACTAGACAAGCAACTTCACAATGTCTTTGATGTGCCATGTCAACTTCTTAAGTTTTTTGATATTTGCATTGGAGAAAGACTTTTTCAATAAAGCCTTGTTATTCCTATGAGGCAGCAGCTTTTTTATCTTATAGCTAATCTGGTTGTATTGTAGTTTTTTTTAGGCAAAATATTTTTGTACTTTAAATTATTGGTTGTAATCAATCAGCCTCACCTATGTCTTTGCTCCGGCGATTTTCCACTCGTGTAGAGAACTTCTCTCGATTAGAGATCCTTCTCTCAATCTCCTAATCTCATCAAAGATTTCATCATCCCTCTACGCTAATCCTTACTTTCTTCATCAACAACTGCTCCTTCCCCTCATTCAGGGGTCTGCTTGGCAATTATAGGATAATGGTTATGAAGTATTTTTAGAGTACAGGTTATGAGTGATTATGAGGGGTCCAATTTTGGATGATCTTTAAATAACGGCTTTTAAATCCGTCTAATCCATACTTGGTAATTCATCAAGAAACGGTTCTAAATTTTTTTATATGAATAAAATTAAACAAGAAAAGAATATTACTAGTTATAATTATATATTTTTGGTGAGGATATAAATAGAATAAAATAATAAAAAATTTCAAATTTTACCGATTTTGGGTGTTTATAAAGTTTGGAGAGCTGTGAAGCATGCGGGACTCCCGGGCGACGCGGCGGTGGCGTAACATGTTGCTACTGGTGGTGGTGATTGTGAGCAGATGACAAACATTGATCACCACCACACTCTGCTACTTTGGGAATAATTCATATTTTCTGTTTTCGTTTTTTCCTTTCTGTTCTCTTCTTTTCAAACAACGGCAAGCAATGCATACAATGTGGTGTTTGATTGCGTTTCAAGATTGAATGTACATGCAATTTTAGTCATAAATCGTTTAATACTGTTCCATCTTGGAGTTTAACAAATTCTTTATTTGTTTATTTATTTTTGAGATTAAAGGACCATTTTATATGGCCATAGTTTTGGTTGGGATGGAATAAAATTTCGGTCGAGCACAAATAAATTCGTGCAATATTAGGAAGTGCCAATCTCGGTATCAATTAAAAAAATTGACAAACGACGATACGAAAAGAAAAAGATGAAGGCATCTCACATCTATGAGAGTATTATATCTATTATAGTGAATCTGGTTGGCTTGTTATAGGTTTTTTTTACGGCAAAATATTTTGGCTGGTAATCAATCAGCCTCACCTAAGTCTTTGCTCTGCCCATTTTCCAGAGATCCTTCTCCTAATCCCATCAAAGATTTCATCATCCCTCTACTCGTCACATTCTTCTTATTAAAGATAGTTGCTAAATGTTGCTGAACCTTGCTGACGGTGACGAATTGTGACATCTTTTGAAAACGTCGCAAATTTCTAAAATATTAGCGACGTCTTATTCCAGAGTCGCTAAATTCGTCGTCAATTTAATTTATTTTGGTAGTGTATATTCATCAACAATGGTTTATTCCTGCTTGGCATCTATCTTGTGTTTACGGTAGTAGGTGACAGTAGGGGTGAGCATATAACGGTTGAAAACCGAAAACCGAACCGAATCGAAATATGACAAACGGTTCAGTTCTTCGGTTATCGGTTCAATTTACGGTTTGAAAATTTGAAATAATAGTTCGGTTTCGGGTCTTCATCCGAGTAATCGAAACGAACCGAAAATCGATTTAGATTTAGTAGTTTATTAAACTACCCTCAATCTATATATACTAATATTTTTTAACCTCTAACTGAGCGCACTCTCTTCTCCTATACTCTATCGCTGCTTCTTTGAGCACTCTCTCTATACCCTAAATCTATATATATTAATATATTTTTTTGTCCAAGCCTCCTAGCTCATGTGGTTAGGAGAGGGGGCTCACTTGGGGGAGGTCCCAAGTTCGAGCCCCCTCCCGGGCACGGACGGCTGGGTGATTGCGGGGCAGCCACGGTCCGGTGCTGGGGGCCCAAAGAAATCGACATAAAAAAAATAAAAAAAAGATATATATATATATATATATATATATATATATATATATATATATATATATATATATATATATATATATATATATTTAAGGAAAAAGCAATTTCATTAGTAAAGATAAGAGGCTCTAAACGAGCAATACAGTTACCATGGTCCCAAACACACAAAATGGACCTGATATGCAAATTCGGAAATTACAAAAGGGTTGAAAAGTCTATATCGAAATTACGCAGAATTTCAAAATTCAAAACCATGGAGGGCACGTGGCCCAATGTAGCAGGTGGAGCAGGGGCACACTGCCCGAGCCTCCGGGCCCGGCGCCCAAGAGCGCGAAATCCGAAGCGGTGAGCCAGCGTGCAACCCACGTGGTGGGTGGTGGGTGGGCGCGCCTCACGAGGGCGCCTCGGGCCCCTCTCCCTGGCGCGTTGCCCGGAGCGGGCGGGGACCGGTGGAGAACCGGCCCGAAAATGCACAGACGGGAGGGGAGGGAGGGAGGGCGGGGGAAGGTAGGCGAAGGTGAAGAGAGAGGCGAGCGAGGTAGAGGGAGGGGCGAGCCCGGAGCGGGGGCTCCGGCGGGGGCCGTCCCGACAGGGACGGGGGTGGAGACACCCGGAGGGAGCCGGCCGAGCGCTGCGCAGAGCCATGGGGGGGTGAGCTACGCCGGCCGGGCCCGACGAGCACGCGGAAGGAGAGAGGGGGGGGGTTGGTGAGCCGCCGGGGGGAGAGGACTCGCGGGCGGCGGACGGCAAAGCCTACCACCGCCTGCGGGGTGGCTCCTCCCGCAAGAGGCGGTTGGAACGCCGCAGAGGTCCGGAGGAAGAGGGAAGAGGGTTGGACGGGGTCTGCGCCGGGGACGTCACCGCCTGCTGGACCAGCACCGGGGAGGGGGACTGGGCGAAGGCAGCAGGCCACGGCGCGGGCTGCAGCGCAGCCACCGTGGCCCACGAGGGGGGACCACCGGCGGAGAGGGGGGACGACGAAGGTGAGGCGGCGAGGACCGATCCGGAGCCGCCGGCGCTCGACGGCCACTGGATCGAGAGGAAGGGCGCCGTTGCTGCAGGAGGGGGGGCGGCCTCGAAAGGGGGGGGACGACGAGGGGAGGGGGCGCCAGGGTGGGGGGAATCGCCGGGGGGGAGGCGCTCCTGCCGGGGATAGAGGTGGCGCGTCCGGCGGAAGGACGGGCTGGACGGCCGGGGGTGCTATTGCGGCCTCGGGCGAGGCGTTGACCGGCGGAGAGCCCTTCCTCGACCGGTGGCGTCGGTGCCGACGGCGACGACGACGCCTGGGAGGAAAGGGGGGGTGGGGGTGGAGGGAGGGGAGGACAAGGGGGGGTCCGCTCGGCGGGAATCCGGCGACGAGGGGCGGGAGACCCCACGGAGGGGCTAGCCAGGCGGAGGGTCCGCCCAGGGAGATGAAACAGGAGACCGCCGGCCCGTGAAGGCCTATCGGCCAACCCACCCACCAGTAGCCGGCGGGGGAGGGCGGGGTGGTGAGAAGAGGGCCACCCGCCCGCTGCTGCAGCCGATCCGGCGTCCTCATCTCTCATATATATATATATATATATATATATATATATATATATATATATATATTTCACTGTATGTTGTTGGATTATTCAATAATATGGGACCACACATGTAAAATTAATTGTGTTGGGCTATCTAAATAATTAAGCCAAATTAAAGTGGTCTATTTTAAAATTGATTTAAGGGTATAATTGTCATGGAATTAATGTGTAGATACCGGAGACAAATCTAATTTGATGAGAGGCCAAATTAGAAATATCAGAACACACACACACACACACACACACACACACACACAGATATATATATATATATATATATATATATATATATATATATATATATGTATGTATGTATTCATTAGGGTTATGGTTCCCAACTTATACGGCCACCAAAAGAGAGATTTTCTCTTTTTCTCTTATGCATCCCCATCAACAGAAAGAGATAGACAAAGGATTCGAATTCTTCTTTGTCATTAAGGGTTGTAGCAAGTTGGAAGATCGAACCCCATAAAAGGACGACCGCTTCAAGATCCATCAAGCCTAGCAATGGATTCAGGTACGCTTTCGTAATTTAATTTATGTTCTTTATCTCATGAATCGACAGGGTACAATAAATATCTAACAAATTGTATCAGTGTAATGCCCCAGTTCCAAAATACGTAGGACTAGGAACACAGACATGCCAGCCGTATAATAAATATACGTAAGCTGTAAGATGCAGTAGAACCATAACTAATCTCATCCACACAAAATATAAGAATAAAAGATGTCATATAATCTATGAAGTGTCATTGGTACATGTAGTTGGGCGGAGACAAATCTACTACCAACATTGAAAAGAAATACATGATATACAAAAGAATAATTTTGGCGAGCGAAGCGAAGACGATCCAAATGCAATCATCCACGAATAAATAGCAATGATCACGGCTAGAGCTAGAACACCTGCGAAAGACAAGAGCACACACCTGGCGAGATAACCAGGTCCTCAGAGGGACGTAATAAGACACATAATATCATGCAAATAACTGTATAAATAAAGCTCCACAGAAAAGTATATGAGACTACACAAATAAAGGTCCTTAACCATCCTATGTTAAAATGCATTTTGAAGACAACGTTCCACACAAGGGCTCCCGAGACTAGAAATACGGCACGTTAGCGTTTCAACCAAGGCACTAGTGGCATCTAGAGAAAAGTAAATGCACGGTCCATTAGCACTAGGGTGAGAGCTAAGGGGCATCTAGAGAAAATAAATGCACGGCCACTAGCTCTTGGTGAGTCACTAACGACAGCTAGAGGAAAGTAAATGCACGGCACATTTGTGTTTCAACCGAGGCACTAGTGGCATCTAGAGAAAAGTAAATAATGCACGGCGCACTAGCTCTCGGCTGAGTCACAAATGGCAGCTAGAGAAAAGTAAATATGTGAAAGCCCCTGCGCCTAATAACTGTCTTCCCCTTCCCATGCACTACTCGTGCTGAATCCACACCATGATATTTCTAATAACCGCTAAGTCTTCTAGGCAATTATATTAGCAGTTATATCCTAACGCTCGTCCTGTACGCACCGATGGACGGTCGGTACGCAAGTTCGAATCTATATGAGATACGTGACATCGTGGCACACAGGTGTCGGGCCAATGAATACGGCACAAACAAAGGTAGTCCCTTAACTCTAGGCCAAATGTATAAATAAAACTAAAGTATAATAATTTGCAAGTACATAGGGTTTTGAAAGAACAACATATAAGAAATAAAACATGCATGATACTGAGCAAGAAATTAAACAGTAAAGGCAAGGTGTCTTGCCTGATGTGTCGCCTGGTGTGACGTCGAGTGTGGTGCAATAATCTAGCAAGTTTCGATTGTCCAATAGCCATGTTCGGTGTGTAATGGTTCGAGGTTGCGAAAAAAATAGGAAAACATGATTTAGTATGGTTGACAAATAGCGGGAATTTGAGGGGAAGAGTATTTATATTATTTTAGAAAATTTTCCTACTACTTTAAAAATATGTTTTCCTTAGTCAAAAGGATTTGTAGAAAAAAAATACTTGAAAATATTTATATGTAATAATTTTGAAAATTTCATCTTATTAGTCAAAAATACTCTAAGTTGTAAAATATGATTTAAGGTGGATACTATATTTCACAATTTAAAATATATTTTAGATAAACAGTTAAAAATATTTCTAAATCATTTTGACCAAAAAGTATAACTGGTCAAATATATGTACATATAAATCGAAGAGAATATTTAAGTTTTCAAAAACTAATTTGAAATTTTGCTAGAAAATAATAGTAATAATAATAATATAAATGATAATATTTAACATAACAACAAACTAATTGTCACGACCCGATCCCAACTACTTGGGTCGAACCGGATCATTCCCAGCCTGCACCGTTGTTGAGACGGCGGCAGTAAGCTGTTCCTTTAGCAGGTAACCATAACAACAACATCTATATTTGTCATAACTCAAATTCGGAAAATAAAACTTTATTAAACTTTGAAATCAAATACAACTGGAATTTAAATGTACTGAAATAAATAACTGAATTCAAATAACAGAGTTTCAAATAGACAACAAAGCTGGAAAGGAAAAGCTAGCTAATCAGTCGGCTCATCGGCCTCAGTCCCAACGTCCTCCAATGGGGACTCTGACAGCACTACAGGGTACAGAACAGGGTCGTAGTAACTGCTATATAACAGCTCAGCATCCTCAATGTCCCCTAAAAATGTATCTCCAGTCAGGAGGGAGCAAAGTACAATTCATGCTAATTTAAACAGTTAAAATAAATAATAGAATCATGCACTTTTAAACAGTTTAGAAATGAACAGTTTTCTAGCAGTAAAACAGTGTGATTTGAATAGGCAATGAATATGATCGGCTTGGGTTGTATAGTTGTATCCTATTGATACGATACGGCTTATCCCCGTGTGTATGAGGGGTAAGCTAATACAGTTCTAAGTTACAGTGGATGTGGTCATAAACATTACTCTATTCCCCCAGTCCCCAATCAGTTATAGTAGTTGCAGTCAGTACTCTCAGGGAGAGTTTCATATTTGCATCGTGGTTTAAACTTGCAGTAAAACGATTATTAAAATAACTGTAAACTAACATAAACTATACTTGCCTCAAAATAGACTAGACTGGAGAGGATGAAGACTTCGAGTTGGGAATTTAGGATCGTCCTCGAATTCCTACATTCGAGAAATTGGCTCAGAATCCAGGGTTACCAATCTAACTACGCTAGTTGAAATCTCTAATTGTGTCATAATCAATTTTAATTCTTTATTAACAAAACACAAACAAAAACACGATTATTGATGCGTTGGATTAATAACGAGGGAAAGATCGTTTAAACTTTGTATTTTGGGAAAAATTCGTCGATACCAAATTAATTGATTAAAACTTTGTATTTTTATATTTATACATATAAAACTAAATTTCTTATTTTAATGAGAAATACATGAGCGTTGTTAATTATTAAAACTTGTAATTTTAATGTGAGAAACTTTATTAATTTTCTATATGAAAATAATTATTATTAGATTTACGCGTATGCTACAAAAACTCGCAAAACCAGAAAACAACAGAAAATCCAACTTACAAGTCACAGAGCCAACAACCAGCTGGGCTTATGCCCATTACAATTTATTTACATAAATTGAAATAAGACAAAAACGGTCGTTAGTTCTAAACTTCCTATAATTTAAATATGAATAAAATAAACAATAAAAATAAATTAAATAATAACGAGTCTCAGATATGGTCCAATCGTCAACTAGGCTAATGCCTCAACGTCCGGACAAAGCCGGTTTCGTTTGCACTAAGCCGGGGCCCATTGACCGATACGGTCGTCGCCCAAAATCCAAAATATTTAATATATTTCCGAAATCCATTTTAAAATCATTTTTAAAAATATAATTAAATTTACGAAAAAATCCGACAGTATTTCCTCTATTTTTGGTCAACCCAAAAACTGGGAAATGTGTGCCAATATTTTCCTGCAAATCCCAAACCAGGGAATCCCAAAATATATATATAAAAATAACCACAAACATTCCACAGATTAATTCGGAACGATCCGAAACAAATTCGGAAGTCCGAAACTAAAACAAAACATCACAGCACAATATCGGAAGGATCCGAAACTAAAATATTTAGAAAATCCTTTCCGAAAAGTTTCGGAAATAAGGAAAACCAATTAACAGAACTTCCTGACGTTCCTCGGAAATCTCGGGAACGACGTTCACTCCAAAAATCGAATTTCCCAAAGGAAACTCGTGGACCAATTCATCATCGACACCGGGGAGGGACGAACTACTGTGATTAACCAGGGATTACCAAAAAAGATGGAATCCGAAGGGTTGTCTCGGGCTCGGGACGCACAAATCCACAGATCGGGGTTGAAATCCAGCGAAGAGCGCTGTCCCGAACAGCGGACAGCCTCGGGGTCAGCGCTGGGTAGCGGCGGTGGAGCGCCGGGGCTGCGGGAGACGCGCCGGGGCTGGACGCGCGCACGGGGTCGGCTGGATCGGGGAGAACAGTGCGCGGGGTGCTATCGGGCGGCTTGGGACAGCGGCCGACGGCAGGAAGTGGCGCCGGGGGCCGGCGAAGGGGTCGGGCGCGGAGGCCGGGAGGCGCTGGAAGGGGGCGCCGGCGTTGGGGTTCGGGCCTGAGGTACACCGGGCGGAGGAGGCCGGCGGGTGCTGGCCGGATCTTGGGGTCGGGATGGGGGATGAAGTGATTACTGGTGGTGTTGGGGTTTCCTTGTATGGAGTAGAGAGATGAGTGCTCTGGATGAAGTAGAGGGGAAATAAGTGTTGGTGATGATGGGAGTGGTGTGGGTGTTCTCTTGTGAGGAGTAGAGAGAGAGATGAGTTCTGAGTGAAGAAGTGGGGAGTTATAAGAGGGAAAGTGGGGTTGCTGTGAGTGAACGTGAGTGTTTGTAGGAGAGAGCAAAGTGAGGAGAATGAACGTTGGAAGGGGGTGGGATCTGGTCCAATTGGACCAGATCTAAAGAATTATTATTATTATTATTATTATTATTATTATTATTATTTAATAAAACAAATCAGATTTCAAGAAGAGGATTTGGACTGGGTCTGGGTTCGGGAATTCGGGTCCGGGCTCGGGTCTGGGTCAGCACTCAAAAATCCATGTTTTAATTTTTGAAATTTATTTTAAACTCAAAAATAATACTAAGAATAATAACAATAAAATTATAATATTAATATTAATTTACTTTACCAAAAAATTGGGTTTCACAATCTTTCCTCCTTAGAAAATTTTGTCCTCAAAATTAAAGTCAGGGTTAGGGGTTACCTTTTAGTCTCCAACAGGTACGGGTACTGCTCCCGCATCTGGTCTTCTCGCTCCCAGGTTGACTCGCCTGGTGAGTTGTGTCGCCACATTACTCTGACTATCGGCGTCACAGAGTTCTTGGTTCTCTTCTCGCCTCTGTCCAATATCGCCACTGGCTTCTCTGGCACTGTGAGGCTGGGTCCAATCTCCAGTTCTGAATGGTCCAAGATGTGGCTCGGGTCTGGGATGTAGCATCTCAGCTGCGAGACGTGGAAGACTTTGTGGACGCCTTCGAGACTTGGGGGTAGAGCCACCCGATAAGCTACTTCTCTAATCCTGTTAAGTACTTCAAATGGACCAATATACCTGGGGCTTAACTTTCCTACTCTGCCGAAACGGATTGTCCCTTTGGTAGGAGAGATCTTCACAAACACACTATCGTCTTCTTCAAACTCCAAAGGCCGTCGGCTGCTATCGGCCCAATGCTTCTGTCTGTCTTGGGCAATCCTGAGCTTGTCTCTGATCATTCTCACCTTCTCCGCTGCTTCGGTCACCATCTCAGGTCCAAGCAATACTCGTCCTCCGACGTCGTCCCAAGCAAGTGGAGTGCGGCAACGACATCCATAGAGTGCCTCGAACGGTGTCATACCGATGCTAGCTTGGTAGCTGTTGTTGTAAGAGAACTCTACCAAGTACAAATGGTCTTCCCAAGACCCTCCAAATTCCAGGATGCAGGATCTCAGCATGACTTCTAGCGTCTGGATGGTTCTCTCTGATTGCTCGTCAGTCTGGAGATGGTAGGCGGTGCTGAACTTCAGTTGTGTTCCCAAATTGTCATACAAACTCTTCCAAAAGTGAGAAGTAAACCTAGTATCTCTGTCAGATACGATACTTACCGAAACTCCATGAATCCGGTAGATGTGTCGCATGTACAGTGCTGCCAACTTCTCGGTGGATAAACCAACCTTGAAGGGGATAAAGTGAGCTGACTTCATCAGTCGGTCCACGATAACCCAAATGGCATCCTTCCCTCCTTGGGATCGAGGCAGTCCTGATACGAAGTCCATCGTCAAATGTTCCCATTTCCACTCCGGAATGTCAAGCGGCTGCAATAGTCCTGCTGGTCTCTGTCTGCTAGCTTTAACTTGCTGACAAATTAAACATCTAGCCACATACCTGGATACGTCCTTTTTCATTCCGGACCACCACACTATTGTACGCATATCCCGGTACATTTTGTTGGCTCCAGGATGTATAGAATACTGCGACTGGTGCGCTTCTTGCATCAGGTCGTTCCTCAGTTCGCCAGTTGGTACGCAAAGCCTCGTACCATTCTTCAGTGCTCCATCGCTGGCGATTGAGAATCCTTCAAGTGTTCGATCCTTCCAGCACTTGGTCTCTGAGTTTGCAAAACGTCTCGTCTTGGAATTGTGCCTCATTGACTTTGTCCATCAGACTCGAACGTACTTGCAACTGCATTATTGATGATTCAGCTCCTGGTACGATGGCTTCTCTTCCCAGTTTCTTCATCTCTTCTTCGGGCAGTACACTCTCCAATCCAAGCTTCTTCATGTCTTCCAACAAATGGCGCTCTTTGGTCAAGAACATTACCATCGGGTATCGACTAAGTGCATCTGCAACAACATTAGCCTTACCCGGATGATACTGCAGGTTGATGTCGAAATCCTTCATCAGCTCCAGCCATCGTCTCTGTCTCATGTTCAGCTCCTTCTGAGTGAAAATATATTTCAGACTTTTGTGGTCTGTAAATATTTCCACTCTCTCTCCATACAGGTAGTGCTTCCATAGCTTCAAAGCAAATATCACAACTGCAAGCTCCAAATCATGTGTAGAATAGTTCTTCTCATGAGTCCGTAATTGCCTAGATGCGTAAGCAATTACTTTCCCGTGTTGTTGAAGAACGCAGCCCAATCCCTTACCGGAAGCATCATTATAGATTGAAAAACTGCCGGTACCTACGGGTAGCTCAAGTATCAGCGCAGTTGTAAGCCTCTTATTCAGTTCCTCAAAAGCTGACTGGCAAGCTTCCGACCAAATGAATTCCTCGTTCTTCCTGGTAAGCTTCGTCATTGGTTCAGCAATCTTGGAGAAATCTTTCATGAACTTCCGGTAGTAGCCAGCTAAACCCAAAAAGCTTCTGATCTCTGCAACCGAGCTTGGTGCAGTCCACTTCTCAATAGCAGCTATCTTCTTTGGATCCACCGAAATTTTTTTTCCTGTGACAACATGGCCCAAAAATTCTACTTTGTCTAAAAAGAATTCACATTTGGATAGCTTACCATAGAGCTTCTCCTTCCTCAAGGTACTCAGCACTTTTCTCAGGTGCTCTTTATGCTCTTCTTCAGTCTTCGAGTAGATCAGTATGTCATCGATGAAGACAACAACAAACTGATCCAAGTATTCATGGAAAACCTTGTTTATAAGGTTCATGAATACCGCGGGAGCATTTGTCAGTCCAAACGGCATGACCAAGAATTCAAATTGCCCATACTTGGTGTTGAACGCCGTCTTGGAAATATCCTCCTTCCTGATCTTGATTTGATGGTAGCCTGATCTGAGATCTATCTTTGAAAATACCTTGGCTCCACTCAGTTGATCAAACAGGTCATCGATCCGGGGCAGGGGGGTACTTGTTCTTGATGGTGATGTTGTTCAGCGCCCGGTAGTCAATGCACATCCGCACGGTTCCATCCTTCTTGGGTACGAACAAAACTGGTGCTCCCCAGGGTGAAGCCCTGTCTCTGATAAATCCTTGTGCCTTCAGCTCGTCGATCTGATCCTTCATCTCCTTTGCCCCCTTGGGGTTGACTCTGTAGCATCCCCGAGAAATATGGAAAGAGCCGGGTACTAGATCGATGGTGAATTTCACACCTCGATCCGACGGCAATCCTGGAAGACTATCTGGAAAGACGTCCATGAATTCCGCTATGATAGAGTGAGAAGGCCCGGGTTCTTCGATGATTGAGGAGTATATAACACTCTTCATGTCTTCCGGAGCTCGAGAGATTTCAAACTCCGGTTCTCCTTGTGGGCTGAAGATGACACATCCTCGGTGACAATCTATTAGCGCATGCTGTTTACTTAACCAGTCCATCCCTAGGACTACATCATAATTGGGCAGGGGCATCACTAGTAAGGGTGTTAAGAACTGGTGGCCTGAGATAGTTATGGGACAGTTACAAGCCTCAGTGATGGGTATGGGACCACCACCAGTCATAACTCTACTAATCACCTTGCTAAGTCCCGTATCTAGGGGGTGTACAGAAATAAACTCTGATGATATGAAACTATGTGATGCACCCGAATCAAATAATGCTAGAGCAGGATATGAAAACACATAAATGGAACCTGTGATGACATCAGCGGTGGGTTTTTGCTCTGGTTTCTGCTCATCAGCTGCTAGGGCAAAATCTTGCTCGGTCTTCTGCGGGTGTTGTTCGAACCGTTGTTGCTGAGTGGGTAGGGGAGCTCTTTGCTGAGTTGCTCCGGTTCGGTGGACTGACGAGGGATAGTCCCTCACTTGGTGGGTGGCAGACCCACAGACTAGGCAGTGTCCTAGCTTCTTCCTGTATATGTTCGACTGATGTCCTGGCCTCTTGTAAAAATCACAGATATGGATCTGCTTCTGAGGCGCTCTGTCATTTGTCCTTGCCTGATGGTGCTGCTGCTGGTGGTGCGAAGGCCTGTTGTTGTTGTTGTTGGGCCACTTCTGGTTACCCTGGAAGTTGCTAGTTCCAGGATACTCCCTCTTGGAACGAGAAGGCTGGCTTTTTTCTACATCCTGAGCTCGTATCAGAATCCTCTCATATGTCTTGGCGCCACCTGCAATCACAGGGGTACGAATCTCTTCCCTTAGTCCATACCTGAATTGTTCAGCACGATCCCTGGGGTCAGCAACCAAGTTCTGGGCAAAGCGGCTAAGTCGGTCGAACTCTGCCGCATACTCGCCGACCGTCATGTTCCCTTACTTCAGGTCCTGGAACTGTTTTTCCATCTCCCGTATCTCCGATGTTGGGAAGAACTTCCTGCGGAACAGCCTCTTGAAGGTGTCCCAGTCGAGCTGCTTGTCCTGGAGTCGGGGTTCATTCCGATACCAGATGCTCGCCACATCGTGTAGCTGGAGTCCTACCGCTTCGGTCTTGAGGTCCTCTGGGAGTCGAGAGACGCTCAAGAGATGCTCCATGCTATCTAGCCATTCATCGGCGTAGATGATACCCTCGGTTCCTTTGAAAGGTCGAGGGCCTTGCTTCATAAAGCTCTCTATATCTCCGACCTTCATGTAATAATACGCCTCTAATCAAAAGAATGGCCTTAAGGATATAAAACTTAACTCCTGAATTATGCTTACCTTGGCAGGTCGTGGCTCCGATGAAGTGGTTCCTCCTCTTTCGAGGGCAGCCATAGCCACATTGTGGGCATTCTCCATGCCTTCTCTCATGATCGCGGTCTGCTCGCGATGGGCTGCAGCATGGGCTGCAGTCTGTTCTCGATGAGCTTCTGCTTGAGCTCTCTGTGCTTCAAGCACTCCTCGTAGCATACCCACTAGATCAGTGGGGTCCACGGGCACTGGTAGGGCAGCTGGTGCGGCCACTACCGCAGGGGTCTGCGGCTCAGCCCGGGAAAGTGTAGGGTTCGCCGCTTTAGAAGTAGTGGCGTAAGCGCCGCGGAGTGCTGGAGATTGATGCAGACGGTCGGTCAGCTGCAACGGTAAAGGGTCTGGACGTGCTGGGGGAGATGGGGTGTGTTCAGATGATGACACCTCATCGCCAGCAGGGGTGGTCTTTTTTTTGGTCATAACCTGGAAGGTTTAGGGTACAAATATAAGCAACGTATCCTACCAGTCTATAATCAAACAAAAATATTTATTTATATATAATTCGGACCTATGCTGTGACAAATTAATGTTCTAGTGTTCAAATTGTTTCTAGGTATGTTTGTCTAAGTTGTTGTTACAACCTGCATGGGCCACCACTAAAAACATGTCACGACCCGATCCCAACTACTTGGGTCGAACCGGATCATGCCCAGCCTGTACCATTGTTGAGACGGCGGCAGTAAGCTGTTCCATTAGCAGGTAACCATAACAACAACATCTATATTTGTCACAACTCAAATTCGGGAAATAAAACTTTATTAAACTTTGAAATCAAATATAACTGGAATTTAAATGTACTGAAATAAATAACTGAATTCAAATAACAGAGTTTCAAATAGACAACAAAGCTAGAAAGGAAAAGCTAGCTAATCAGTCGGCTCATCGGCCTCAGTCCCAACGTCCTCCAATGGGGTCTCTGGCAGCACTACAGGGTACAGAACAGGGTCGTAGTAACTGCTGCATAACAGCTCAGCATCCTCAATGTCCCCTAAAAATGTATCTCCAGTCAGGAGGGAGCAAAGTACAATTCATGCTAATTTAAACAGTTAAAATAAATAATATAATCATGCACTTTTAAACAGTAGAAATAAATAGTTTTCTAGCAGTAAAACAGTGTGATTTGAATAGGCAATGAATATGACCGGCTTGGGTTGTACAGTTGTATCCTATTGATACGATACGGCTTATCCCCGTGTGTATGAGGGGTAAGCTAATACAATTCTAAGTTACGGTGGATGTGGTCATAAACATTACTCTATTCCTCCAGTCCCCAATCAGTTACAGTAGTTGCAGTCAGTACTCTCAGGAAGAGTTTCGTATTTGCATCGTGGTTTAAACTTGCAGTAAAACGATTATTAAAATAACTGTAAACTAACACAAACTATACTTGCCTCAAAATAGACTGGACTGGAGAGGATGAAGACTTCGAGTTGGGAATTTAGGATCGTCCTCGAATTCCTACATTCGAGAAATTGGCTCAGAATCCAGGGTTACCAATCTAACTACGCTAGTTGAAATCTCTAATTGTGTCATAATCAATTTTAATTCTTTATTAACAAAACACAAACAAAAACACGATTATTGATGCGTTGGATTAGTAACGAGGGAAAGATCGTTTAAACTTTGTATTTTGGGAAAAATTCATCGATACCAAATTAATTGATTAAAACTTTGTATTTTCATATTTATACATATAAAACTAAATTTCTTATTTTAATGAGAAATACATGAGCGTTGTTAATTATTAAAACTTGTAATTTTAATGTGAAAAACTTTATTAATTTTTTATATGAAAATAATTATTATTAGATTTACGCGTATGCTACAAATATTCGCAAAACCAGAAAACAACAAAAAATCCAACTTACAAGTCACAGAGCCAACAACCAGCTGGGCTTATGCCCATTACAATTTATTTACATAAATTAAAATAAGACAAAAACGATCGTTAGTTCTAAACTTCCTACAATTTAAATATGAATAAAATAAACAATAAAAAAAATTAAATAATAACGAGTCTCAGATATGGTCCAATCGTCAACTAGGCTAATGCCTCAACGTCCGGGCGAAGCCGATTTCGTTTGTACTTAGCCAGGGCCCATTGACCGATACGGTCGTCGCCCAAAATCCAAAATATTTAATATATTTCTGAAATCCATTTTAAAATCATTTTTAAAAATATAATTAAATTTACAGAAAAATCCGGCAGCATTTCCTCTATTTTTGGTCAACCCAAAAACTGGAAAATGTGTGCCAATATTTTCCTACAAATCCCAAACCAGGGAATCCTAAAAAATATATATAAAAATAACCACAAACATTCCACAGATTAATTCGGAACGATCCGAAACAAATTCGGAAGTCCGAAACTAAAACAAAACATCACAGCACAATATTGGAAGGATCCGAAACTAAAATATTTAGAAAATCCTTTCCGAAAAGTTTCGAAAATAAGGAAAACCAATTAACAGAACTTTCCGACGTTCCTCGGAAATCCCGGGAATGACGTTCACTCCAAAAATCGAATTTCCCAAAGGAAACTCGTGGACCAATTCATCATCGACACCGGGAAGGGACGAACTACTGTGATTAACCATGGATTACCAAAAAAGATGAAATCCGAAGGGTTGCCTCGGACTCGGGCGTAAATCCACAGATCGGGGTTGAAATCCAGCGAAGAGCGCTGTCTAGAACAGCGGACAGCCTCGGGGTCAGCGCTGGGTAGCGGCGGTGGAGCGCCGGGGCTGCGGAAGACGCGCCGGGGCTGGGCGCGCGCACGGGGTCGGCTGGATCTGGGAGAACAGCGCGCGGGGTGCTGTCGGGCGGCTCGGGACAGCGGCCGACGGCAGGAGGGGGCGCCGGAGGCCGGCGAAGGGGTCGGGCGCGGAGGCCGGGAGGCGCTGGAAGGGGGCGCCGGCGTTGGGGGTCGGGCCGGAGGTACGCCGGGCGGAGGAGGCCGGCGGGTGCCGGCCGGAGCTCGGGGTCGGGATGGGGGATGAAGTGATTACTGGTGGTGGTGGGGTTTCCTTGTGGGGAGTAGAGAGATGAGTGCTCTGGATGAAGTAGAGGGGAAATAAGAGTTGGTGATGATGGGAGTGGTGTGGGTGTTCTCTTGTGAGGAGTAGAGAGAGAGATGAGTTCTGAGTGAAGAAGTGGGGAGTTATAAGAGGGGAAGTGGGGTTGCTGTGAGTGAACGTGAGTGTTTGTAGGAGAGAGCAAAGTGAGGAGAAGGAACATGGGAAGGGGGTGGGATCTGGTCCAATTGGACAAGATCTAAAGAATTATTATTTTTTTTTAATAAAACAAATTAGATTTCAAGAAGAGGATTTGGACTGGGTCTGGGTTCGGGAATTCGGGTTCGGGCTCGGGTCTGGGTCAGCACTCAAAAATCCATGTTTTAATTTTTGAAATTTATTTTAAACTAAAAAATAATACTAATAATAATAGCAATAATATTATAATATTAATATTAATTTACTTTGCCAAAAAATTGGATTTCACACTAATATTAGTAATAATATATAAAATAATTGACACCATTCTAGTAATTTAGATAAATAATAATAATAATAATAACAAAAATAATAATACTGATGATAATAATGATAATGCTAATAATAATAATAATAATAATAATGATAATAAGAATAAGAATAATAATAATACTAATAATGATAATAATATTAATACAATAAAATCCCTAACAACTACCCAGTCCCTTTCCCCATTCTTTACAGTAGAGAGAGTGAGATTGGGAAGAAAGGTGAGCGAGGAAGAGAGAGAGAGGAGATAGGTTCTCACCGGCGGGTCTCGGCGCCTAGGTGGCACGGCGGCGGGTGAGGCACGGTGATGGCGGATGCGTTCATCGGAGCACGGTGGCTCCGGTGTGAGTAAAGGCTCGGGATCACGGAGGCGACAGGGACGACGGCTCACCAAGGTCGTGCGGCACCAAATCTGGCCGATACGGGCGGCGGAGGGCGAGATGGGCTCGCGGGCGACGCTACGGCGGGGCCAGGCTCAACGGGGCAGAGGCAAAAGAGGATCTCTGAGTGGAGAAGCCGCGGGTGCTCGGCTGGCTGAAAGGAGAACTAGGGGCGGTCGGGACTCGGCGGTGGCCGGTCGGAGAGGCTGGCCGCGGCGGATATCAAACGGCGGTGGTGATGGTGGAGGGACTCGGAAAGCGGGAGTCGGGCTCGAGATGGGAGAGGTGAGCATCTGTTGAGCTCGGCGCAGCTTCTGGCTGTCCCGGCGGCACGGCTCGAGGCAAGCGACGGAGGATCAGCGTTGGCGCTGGTGTTTGGCGACCACCGGATCAGGTCCGCGGCGGTTTCCAGTACGCGCAGAGGGACGCGAACGCGCGGTGGCGCTCACGGATGGTGCGACCGTGCGTACGTCTCGGCGGGAAGGCTGGGTTACGGAGGCTCGGCACAGCGGAGGTGAGTTTGAGTTATTTTCTTTATTGGTGATGTGTGTCGATTTTTTGGGTTTTGCGTGGGTCACCGGTGGTGGAGGCGCGGTGCTGGTGATCGGTGACGGGTGTTGAAGGTGGAGCCGATGATGGTGGTGTGATGTTTGGGCTGCATGGAGTTGGCGGTCATGGTCGCGGTGGCCATGGTTGTGTTCAGGATTGATGGTGGTGATCGTGTGTGTGGGTTATCGGTCGGAGTGGCCGGTCGTGGTGGCAGTGTAGGTGTTTGCGATGGAGTCAGGAGGCCAATATGGGGGTGACAGTGCCGGACGGTGCGGTATGAACGGGAATAGGGCACGGACTGTGAAGGAGATATTGGTGAAGGTGGTCGCAGGGCTCGGTAGTCGAGCAATCTGGCCATAGTATAAACTGTGGTAGCCGAGGTTGGTGTTCAACTGGGAAGACGTCGGGGTTGGCTGGACAGGAAGGAGGTCGGGTTAGGTTCGGGATTTGATGGTGTGTCGGGGGTGTCCGACACAGAAAAGATGAAATTGTATTTGTATTAAAATATTATAGTGGATGGAAAGGCGTGGACACGGACACGATGCACATTTTTGTGGAGAATTTGTGGATGTGAGGAATTTATGGAGGAGTACCTGCCTATTTATAGGATGTGGGAATTTCCAGTTGGATAAGGATTGGTCCCAAATTTATTATTTAAATCAAATTTGGGTTTGATCTACATAAAGTTTAAATTATAGGCAATATTCAAAAATATCTAAATCTTTATTCAAAAATTTAAATAAATTTATTTAATGAATCCTACAACCGATTTAAAAATAATTAGTTTTAAAAAAAATAACCTTTTTAAATATTCAAAAATATGCTATAATATTAATTTCAAAAATTACACTATTTATTTAAAAATAAGCTAATAAATAATTATGAAATATGTATGCACAAATAATTTTTATGAATATTTTTGCTCTTCTAGCATACAATAAAAATATTATTTATAATTAATAACTGTTAGAAAGAAAAGGCTTAAAATACAAACTTAGTAATTTGGTATGATGGCAAAATAATTATTATATATATATCACTTGGAAAATAGAAAATGTTTTCTAAAAATATGCACGCTCGCACATATTCGCCCTCGTCGAGGAATTACAAAAAATGAAATTTCGCGCGCGACGTATAATACAAAAAAAAAATCAGCACCAAATTTATAAAAAAATAGTAGAAATTTTGGGGTTTTACATCCTACCTAACTTAAAGGAATTTCGTCCTCGAAACTAAGGATAAGTAGGGGGTGAGAAGGTACAAGGGGTATATCGATAATGAGAATACGACAAGTTTTCGGGCGAGGCAAAGAAACAACGCCTTAACATAAACAAGCATTTAGTAGGTCATGAATTTGATAAAATAGTCATGGATATAGAGGGTTGCTAGTTAAGGCAATGAAATCACGAATTGAATGATAACACGAATTGAGTAGATCAAAGGAAATTAATTTCTAGAGTCTTTAGGAGAGGTAGTAGTGGACGTCTAGGTCGAAGGCATGAAAATAGGAGAACGATTGGGATTATTCAAATGGTTTAGAAGGTCGTGATGGTAGGTTTAGGATCAAGGGAAAAGACGAATAGTTTTAGGATGAGGATTTAGCCACGGGTTGTTAATGGCCAATTACAGTGGTCATAAGTGATCGGGCAACTAAAGGGGATACTCGGCACGAGGGATTTTGTCCTTCTAAAATAGGAGGAAGACGAAAGCGATAAAGGGTTCCAAAGGTGATATTATCGAATACGAATACGTGGTTCAAAGACGACCGAATAATTTCAAAGGAATTGTCAAGGCAGTCGTGGATGAGGTTCTAAAGGCCAAGTTTAATTATGTTCCATCCACGTAGAACGATAGATAAAAGCGAACCAAAGTGCACTTGGTTGATCAGACTATCATGCACTGGTTCTGATTAGACAATATGTTAGTGAGCGGCCGCTCAATAGCATATGCCTTGATCAAGCTCGATAAAGAATTAGCTTGTAAAAACTAGGCTATATTAGCATCATTAATCAAGGTAGTAAAAACATAGGCACGAGGGTAGGTGAAATAAGAACCAATATGAAGAGTCTAAGTGTCATAAAAATTTAAGTCTTGTTTATTACTATGCGATCATTCTACGGTTTATTGCCCAAGTCTTGGTTGACCAAATGGGTTAAATCCCTCTAGTCCCTATAGTCTAGATAAGCCTATTTGTATTCTCCTTAATGATCAGGGGTGTGTCAGGCCATGAGGTATTCTACCCAACTTAAAAGAATTAAGCTAAGGGTGTTTGGGACATCTAACTAGTAGGGTCAATCTCTAGCAAGCACGAAGGAAAGATAAGGATAATGATAGAAGGAATCAAGCAAGATGCAATCGATGAGTCAAACGATAGATAAAATCTAGAAAAGAGGTCAAGTATGTGGATGAGATCCTAAACTCTAATCCTATACGCATGCTTGCTTGGTACGGTAAAGTAACCAAATAATTTATCTTGACCTGCATGGGCCACCATAAAAATATGTAACGCCCCAGTCCCAAAATACGTAGGACTAGGAACGTAGACATGCCAACCGTATAATAAATATATGTAAGCTGTAAGATGCAGTAGAACCATAACTAATCTCATCCACACAAAATATAAGAATAAAAGATGTCATATAATCTATGAAGTGTCATTGGTACATGTAGTTGGGCGGAGACAAATCCACTACCAATATTGAAAAGGAATACATGATATACAAAAGAATGATTTTGGCGAGCGAAGCGAAGACGATCCAAATGCAATTATCCACGAAGAAATAGCAATGATCACGGCTAGAGCTAGAACACCTGCGAAAGACAATAGCACACACCTGGCGAGATAACCAGGTCCTCAGAGGGACGCAACAAGATACATAATATCATGCAAATAACTGTATAAATAAAGCTCAACAAAAAAGTATATGTGACTACACAAATAAAGGTCCTTAACCATCCTATGTGAAAATGTATTTTGAAGACAACATTCCACACAAGGGGTCCCGAGACTAGAAACACGACGCGTTAGCGTTTCAACCAAGGCACTAGTGGCATCTAGAGAAAAATAAATGCACGGTCCATTAGCACTCGGGTGAGAGCTAAGGGACATCTAGAGAAAATAAATGCACGACCACTAGCTCTTGGGTGAGTCACTAATGGCAGCTAGAGAAAAGTAAATGCACGGCACATTTGTGTTTCAACCGAGGCACTAGTGGCATCTAGAGAAAAGTAAATAATGCACGGCACACTAGCTCTCGGTTGAGTCACAAATGGCAGCTAGAGAAAAGTAAATGTGTAAAAGCCCCTGCGACTAATAACTGGCTTCCCCTCCCCATGCACTACTCGTGCTGAATCCATACCACGATATTTCTAATAACTGCAAAGTCTTCTAGGTAATTATATTAGCAGTTATATCCTAACGCTCGTCCTGTATACACCGATGGACGATCGGTACGCAAATCCGAATTTATATGAGACACGTGACATCGTGGCACATAGGTGTCGGGCCAATGAATGCGGCACAAACAAAGGTAGTCCCTTAACTCTAGGCCAAATGTATAAATAAAACTAAAGTATAATAATTTGCAAGTACATAGGGTTTTGAAAGAACAATATATAAGAAATAAAACATGCATGATATTGAGCAAGAAATTAAACAGTAAAGATAAGGTGTCTTGTCTGATGTGTCGCCTGGTGTGACGTCGAGTGTGGTGCAATAATCCAACAAGTTTCGATTGTCCAATAGCCATGTTCGGTGTATAATGGTTCGAGGTTGTGAAAAAATAGGAAAACATGATTTAGTAAGGTTGACAAATAGCGGGAATTTGAGGGGAAGAGTATTTATATTATTTTAGAAAAAATTTCTACTACTTTAAAAATATGTTTTCCTTAGTCAAAAGGATTTGTAGAAAAAAATACTTGAAAATATTTATATGTAATAATTTTGAAATTTTTATCTTATTAGTCAAAAATACTCTAAGTTGTAAAATATGATTTAAGGTGGATACTATATTTCACAATTTAAAATATATTTTAGATAAACAGTTAAACATATTTCTAAATCATTTAGACCAAAAAGTATAACTGGTCAAATATATGTACATATAAATCGAAGAGAATATTTCAGTGTTTAAAAACTAATTTGAAATTTTACTAGAAAATAATAGTAATAATAATAATGTAAATAATAATATTTAACATAACAACAAACTAATATTAGTAATAATATATAAAATAATTGACACCATTCTAGTAATTTAGATAAATAATAATAATAATAATAACAGAAATAATGATACTGATGATAATAATGATAATGCTAATAATAATAATAATGATAATAAGAATAATAATAATACTAATAATGATAAAAATATTAATACAATAAAATCCCTAATAACTACCCAGTCCCTTTCCCCATTCTTTACAGTAGAGAGAGTGAGATTGGGAAGAAAGGTGAGCGAGGAAGAGAGAGAGAGAGGAGATGGGTTCTCACCGGCGGGTCTCGGCGCCTGTGGTGGCGCGGCGGCGGATGAGGCGCGCTGATGGCGGATGCGTTCATCGGAGCACGGTGGCTCCGGTGCGAGGAAAGGCCCGGGATCGCGAAGGCGATAGGGACGATGACTCACCAAGGTCGTGCGGCACCAAATCTGGCCGATGCGGGCGGCGGAGGACGAGCTGGGCTAGCTGGGGACGCTGCGGCAGGGTTAGGCTTAACGGGGCGGAGGCGAAAGCGGATATATGAGTGAAAAAGCCGCGGGTGCTCGGCTGGCAGCACGGAGAACTAGGGGCGGTCGGGACTCGGCGGTGGCCGGTCGGAGAGGATGGCCGCGGCGGATATCAAACGGTTGTGGTGATGGTGGAGGGACTCGGAAAGAGGGAGTCAGGCTCGAGATGGGAGAGGGGAGCATCTGTGGAGCTCGGTGCGGCTTCTGGCTGTCCCGGCGGCACTGCTCGAGGCGAGCGGCGGAGGATCGACAATGGCGCTGGTGTTTGGCGGCCACCGGATCGGGTTCGCGACGGTTTCCAGTACGCGCAGAGGGATGCGCACGCGCGGTGGCACTCACGGCTGGTACGACCGTGCGTACGGCTTGGAGGGAAGGCTGGGTTACGGAGGCTCGGCACAGCGGAGGTGAGTTTGAGTTGTTTTCTTTAATGGCGATGTGTGTCAATTTTTTTGGGTTTTGCGTGGGTCACCGGTGGTGGAGGCGCGGTGCTGGTGATCGGTGACGGGTGTTGAAGGTGGAGCCGATGATGGTGGTATAATATTTGGGCAGCATGGAGTTGGCGGTCGTGGTCGCGGTGGCCATGGTTGTGTTCAGGATTGATGGTGGTGATCGTGTGTGTGGGTTATCGGTCGGTATGGCTGGTCATGGTAGCAGTGTGGGTGTTTGTTGTGGAGTCAGGAGGCCAATATAGTGGAGACAGTGTCGGGCGGTGCGGTATGAACGGGAATTGGGCACGGACGGTGACGAAGATGTTGGTGAATATGGTCGCAGGGCTCGGCAGTCGAGCAATCTGGCCATAATATAAACTGTGGTAGCCGAGGTTGGTGTTCAACTGGGAAGACGTCGGGGTTGGCTGGGCAGAAAGGAGGTCGGGTTAGGTTAGGGATTTAATGGTGTGTCGGGAGGTGTCCGACACGGAAAAGGTGAAATTGTATTTTTATTAAAATATTATAGTGGATGGGAAGGCGTGGACACGGACACGATGCACATTTTTGTGGAGAATTTGTGGATGTGAGGAATTTATGGAGGGTACCTGCCTATTTATAGGATGTGGGAATTTCCAGTTGAATAAGGATTGGACCCAAATTTATTATTTAAATCAAATTTGGGTTTGATCTACATAAAGTTTAAATTGTAGGCAATATTCAAAAATATCTAAATCTTTATTCAAAAATTTAAATAAATTTATTTAATGAATCCTACAACCGATTTAAAAATAATTAGTTTTAAAAAATTTAACCTTTTTAAATATTCAAAAATATGCTATAATATTAATTTCGAAAATTACACTATATTTTTAAAAATAAGCTAATAAATAATTATGAAATATGTATGCACAAATAATTTTTACGAATATTTTTGCTTTTCTAGCATACAATAAAAATATTATTTATAATTAATAACTGTTAGAAAGAAAAGGCTTTAAATACAAACTGAGTAATTTGGTATGATGGCAAAATAATTATTATATATATCACTTGGAAAATAGAAAACGTTTTCTAAAAATATGCACGCTCGCATATATTCGCCCTCGCCGAGGAATTACAAAAAATGAAATTTCGCGCGCGACGTATAATACAAAAAATAATCAGTACCAAATTTATAAAAAAAAATAGTAAAAATTTAGGGGTTTTACTATCAGAGCCTCCCTTGTTTGAATCATGAGTTTGAAGGTTTCCAATTTTTTTTGGGAACCCTAAATTATTAGATCTAATTTAATTTTGGGTTCCGATTATTTGATCAATTTTTTTATGATCACTAAATCCATAAATAATAGCAGTTTATCAAAATAATTGTTGTTGATAATTATGCAATTGATAGTCTTTATAAAGTTTAAAGTTTTGGTTTTGTTCTACGAGAGCTATGTCATATATATATATTTGGGTGTGGTGGCAAGGATCGAAGTGATTCTTCTTTCACTTGGTTTATTTCTGTTGGAGTGTAAGGATTAGAAATTATATTGTTTTGGATCGATAAAGGGCATGGTTTCAAGAACGGATGGTTCTCTAAATTTGTTGAAATTGGACCATTGTCCTTGTAATAGTCGAAACCAATTATCAACCTATGGTGGAGTAAATATGGAGAATTTCCAAACTCATCTTGCTTTCAATAATATTTTACAATAATTGTTGAATTGGATTCATAGGAAAACTTGTTTAGTCTGGATCAATTTTGCATGCTTATGATTTATTGCTAATATCATCTAATACTAATTTATTGGCAGTATCGTATCGCATGCTTGCTTCATGATATTGAAGCATGGTTTGGATCAATATTTTTGTGGATATAGTCAATTCTATATGGTGTGATTACTGCATCTCTAGTTGACTATTGTAATATATGTTAATTGCTTTTGGAATAAAGGTTCCCTCAGACTATTAAAGTGGAAAATTTGGATGGATTAAATTGTAATTGGAATTACAATGAGCTCAACTACTACTTTATCTTGTGCTTCTCTTCCAGTCTTATTTTTTCTTCTAGAAATTACTCGTTTCCTCGTGGATATTTGATTAGTTATTACTTTGATAATATAAGCATCTCATCTCCAACCTTTGGGTATCAAATGCCAATATTATTATTTTTTGTTTATCTTTTATGGTGCATGCTTACATACTAGGGATGATTTTCTTATCAACCATTAATGCTTTATTTTAGATCTGAAAATTCGAATCTTCCTACAGTTCTAAACCACTATATTCTTTCTTTCTTTTTTATGCATCGAATCCGGCTATGGATGGGTATGGTTCGGTCTCCGGAAGTAGAAACAAATAAATATGTTTGGATAATATTTGTATATGTGTATTATGTCTTAAGCCATCTGGATTATTATTGTTGAATAAAGTAGAATATTGGCATGCAAAAGATTTACATGTTTATCATGTATTTGATAAATTTTTGTATAATCTTTATGGATTATGTGATGTAATCTTTTGATGCATATATTCAATGTAATCTAATATGATGATTTATGATTATTTAAATATGCATGTACATAAAATTTTGGACATGATTCAGTTTTGTAAAATTTAGTTAACATTCAAATTTTTGGTGCCTTTTGTGACTAGCAATAGTTGTCTAATATTCTAAATAGACCCATTGAAACAAGATGTCGCCAAAGTGACCTCTCTTGCGTAGATAGTCTATGAGGGATGTCAGATGTTTATGTGTGTACATTCATGTTGGTATTAGCCGGCCCAAAGGAAGGTTAATACTTGGCCGAATTGCACACATACTTGTGGTAATAAATGTGTGACAATTATAAGGTTTACATATGAATAATAATCCGATCCAAAGATAGGCTTATTATTTGACATGACTTATTGTCAACATTTGATCATTACACCAAGAGTACCACTTGCAGTTAATATTACTGTCCAAAGACTTGATATTAATGATGTACTAGGTATCTTGAGATGGGGCTCACCATTATTTGAATTTGTTTGACTATATTTTATTCTTTGGTTATTAATTAGAGCATATTTATTTATTTATTTTTTGTTCTCTTTTCAGCTAGTGTTGCTTCAATATCTGCTAATCTGAACTCAATTTCAATGCTTAACGGGACAAACTTCAAGGACTGGAAAGAGAACACTTATATTGTTCTCGGCTGCATGGATCTAGACCTTGCACTTAGGATTGAGCGTCCGACTACTCCTAAGGATGACAGTTCATCTGGTGATAGAGCGAACTTCGAGAAGTGGGAACGCTCAAACCGCATGAGTCTAATGATCATAAAGCACGGTATTCCAGAGGAATTCAGGGGTGCAGTATCTGATGAGGTTACTAATGCCAAACAATTCCTTGCTGAAATTGAGAAGCAATTTGCAAAGAAGGATAAGGCAAAAACAAGCACACTTTTGTTGCGCTTGATTACCATGAAGTATAAAGGCAAAGGTAACATAAGGGAGCACATCATGGAGATGTCTCATATTGCTTCAAAATTTAAGACACTTAAGCTCGACTTGTCGGATGACTTGCTCGTTTATTTGGTATTGCTCTCACTTCCTACACAGTATAATCAGTTCAAGGTCAGTTACAACTGTCAAAAAGAAAAATGGACTCTAAATGAGCTCATTTCGTACGATGTACAAGAAGAAGAGAGATTGAAGCAAGATAAAACTGAAAGTGCTAATTTGGCTACCACCCCTAAAGACAAGTATAAGGGCACTAAGCGAAAGAATACAGAAGCTACTAAGGGTCCAGTGCAAAAGAAACAACAAACTAAGGCTAATGGTTGTTTCTTTTATGGTAAGCCAGGACACGTAAAGAAGAAAAGTACAAAGTACCACACATGGCGTGTAAAGAAAGGTACATTTCTTAATTTGGTATGATGTTAATTTAGCTTTAGTATCAAAAAACACATGGTGATTAGATTTTGGTGCAACTACTTACATCAGTATTTCTATGCAGGGTTGCCAGATCTACCGAAAGCTAATTGATGGTGAAAGACACATCTATGTGGAAGACGGCAAGTTGGTAGAAGTAGAAGCAATAGGACAAATTTTGGATATTAGTGTTTGCAAAAACAAAAAGTTTATTCCAAACTTAAAAAATAATCGTATAAAGTACAATGAATTCTGGAGAAGTACAACTTTAGGAATCCGATCAGAAGACGATCGCTTTATCCCTTGGACTATGTGAACTTGAAGACTAGAGCCTCTGGAGAATACAGCAGCACTTTTGCAAGAACTATTGATCTCTGATCTGCCTTGATAATGATTGAAAACTCTATTTATAGTATTCTAGAAATAACTATTTTAGCAGTTATTCTGATGTACGCGAGGTTGAACTGCGTCAATTCAGGTTGCGCCAACTTCAGGTTGCGCCAACTTTCATTCAGTTACTCGAACGTGTACTAACTGTATTTAGACATGTGGCATCATATGATTGAAATATGCATGGTGGTGTACAGGGTAGTGGACACGTTTTGAGAGATTAGTGGCATGTGCGTCACGTCATCCTGCTTTAGAACATAAGTTGCTTCAACTTTATCAGGTTGTGCGAACTTCAGTCAACGAGTCAAACTGCGCTTGATTAAGTTGCACCTAGGCGCAACTCAGTGCATAGGCACGTAGCAGCATTTGAATGTGAGAAGAGAATTTGTTCAGATTGTGCCTAGGTGCAACTCACAGAGTGCGTAGAACAACTGTCATCAAATTATCTCGAGCGCCACACTTTGCGGGATTCGAAAAGATTTTCTTTGTTTATCGTGCTGTTAGTTGTCAGTGCTGTCAATTAATGATGTCAATTATTGTCAGGCGCCACGTAGACTTTGGCAAATTATGATTGGGCACAGTCTGATATATATGGCGCAACCTGATCAGTGGCTCAGTTTGATCTCTGAGCTTCCTAACAGTGGCACAGCTTGATTGCTTGGGCGCAACTTGATTGCTATGTAGTAAAAACATGGTGCAGCTTGATTTTTAGGCTCTACAAGACCCCCTTCAAAGTTTTCAAATTTTGAAATGTCACAAAACTTCGAAATACTTTGAATCATGACAATTACAGAGTCAAGTTGCGCCTATCTCGCGCAGTCTTTTTGCGATCTGTTACGATTTTTACGTGCAACTAAGGGTGACTGTTAGGATTCTATCTTTAGGCTATATGTCACTCTCGTTTTCCGTTATACGTATTTTCAGGATACGTATACGGATTTCTGACAATTGTCAGGTGGTCCGTATTTTTACTTATCTTGCTTAGCTTAGCCTTGGTTTAAATCTTGACTGGATTGGTTCAACTTGGTTCAACATGACTTGTCTTGGCTTGGTTTGGTTTATATTGGGTTGAGATGAGAGGGGTTGCTATATAAATCAACTTCTTCTCTCTCCTCCATTATTTGCATTTACTTCTTCATCTTCATCATTTACTCCTCCCACCTACCAAGCCTAGGCAAGTGCAACTTGCTTCATGATGGATCTCAAGTTTTATTGTTCCATTTTCTTCCTTACTTCATTATAAGCCTCTTTAGAACTTGACATTTTTGGATTTGATGGATGGATTCTTGTAGATCTAAGTTTGTAACTTTTCGGTTTTTCTTGGTTTTGATCTCTAAAACTTGGATATTTTTGAAATCTAATGGTTCCATGTTGTAGGAAATTCAATTCAACCCAATTTTGGCTTTTGAACCACTTGATTTCCAATTCGTATAAGAAAGTTATGCCATTTTTGAGTTCATGGGTTCCCCACGCCTCTTGGTGCTGTCGGGACGATGAACAGTGCCGCATGCAGTGTCTTCGCTGCCGCGCGCTCGCGCGCCGCGCTTGCGCGCAACGTGCACCGTGGGTGATTTTGCTCGCGCGCAATGTGTGACTGTTATTAGTTATTTTATGTAAGTTTCTCTCAATCATGATAATATAAGGATAGAACACGATAGTGGCCTGTTAAGGCACACTTTTAACAAGTATCAAGTAACATGATAATTCTTGATAGTGACCCATCGTGGTGCACTCTTGAAAAGTAACTTGACATGATAATTCTTGATGATGGTCCGTTGTGACGCACTCATGACTTAATAAAGTAACCTAACATGATAATCCCGATATGCCTTGCTAAGTAAATCTTGTATTGACACCGTGGGTGTTTGTGCTTGTATAAGCTATATGTCTCGTCTTGTATTATGTATAGGATATAAATTCCTGATTTCCACGGTCAGGAATTCATACTGAATCTGACTAGCATAATGAGTAGAGTGATCAAGTAGTTCTTGAAGAGATTTCCCAGCTATAGGTAATCCCGTTATCTGGACGCATTAAGTGGACTTGTAGCCTACCGACGAGTAGGGCACATTTCCAGCACACAGTCACGTGTTGCATTCTTCATAAACGGGCATTCGACCTGGATAACCGGATGGTCTGCAGGGCTTGTGGCTGTTGGGATAATCTCATTGCATCTTGCTAGTAACTAGGCGAGTGATAACCCTAGTTAGTTAAAAGTATCAAGCCGTACTCTTGATTGGCCGTGATTGATTGGATGGAGTTTATTCCAGCTTAGTCTTATCCTGATCCTGTGCAAGATTGTGACATGACATGATTATTGATGCTTGCCTTAACAATAACGATCGGGGGTCCAGTTCTGTTCAGGCGAAAGGTTACAACCCCGGTCCTTGTTTGGTTTAAGGGTTGTAACCTGGCTCCCGGAGCAGTTCTGTGTCCTCTCTTCGTTTATTGTCTTATTGCGACCCCATGCCATGTTCGTCATGTTTTACCTTACCTTAGTACCATGATTATTTACACTTGCCTTAACAATAACGATCGGAGGTCCAATTCTGTTCAGGCGAAGGGTTACAACCCCGGTCCTTGTTTGGTTTAAGGGTTGTAACCTGACTCTCGGAGCAGTTCTGTGACCTCTCTTCATTTATTGTCTTCACTGTACCAATAGTATTTGAGACGGGTTTCTATTCAGGTGAAGGGCTGCAACACCGGTCCTTGTTTCGTTTAAGGGTTGTGACCTGGCTACTTGAATGGTTTCCTCGTACTCAGTTTACTGTTGTTACCTCTATTATTATCAGTTCTTTATTTATTATCTTTAGTATTCTATTGTGATATGCTGGTTTTAGTTCCTAAGTAAAGCCTCCTTTGTGGCACTTGCTCTTTATGGGGTCTGACCCAGCTAGTTTTGTGTGGCCAGATATCGGAGCAGCTCCAAAGGATCCACCTGTCTTCCAGCAAGATGGTGTCCACCAGGCGTAACCCTGGCAACGAGTGGGTTTCTTTTGTCCCCCCACTTATTTGTAAAATTATTCTTTTGAGGAGTTTAGCCGACGAGCACGTGTTAGCTCGTATTATATCTTTATTTACTATCTGCCTACGGGCTGTAACATGATTGACAGATCCTAGGGTTGATCATGTATGACTAAACTCTTGCTACTCCTCACATTTTGTACGACTAGCTTCATGATCAGCTGAATATGTAATATTTAGGACGTCTTACGATTGTATATTTGGTGATCTTGCATCTTGTAACTTTTACTTACTTGCTTGTGATTGAGACAATAGGCTTGTTCTTGACCACATGAGACTGATGGCTTATAGTTAAACCCTCATGTATCTAGACAGCCGTGACCGTATAGCGCGGTGGATTGCACTTCAATATACGTAGCTAGCTATGTGCGCTCCCGCTCTCCAGTATTCTGGTTCTGGGGCATGACATGGTTTAAGTGGTGGCCCATGCAGGTCTTGTAAATCAAGATATGTGAGGGTTTACCGAATTGATGTCTCAATCTGTACTCGCCCTTGATCTCTGCTCGTATCTTCTGAATCCCTGTAATCTTGACCTGATCACATGCTTGTATCGTTGATCTGTCCTGGTCCTTCCTTATTGTTCCCTATGTCGTCTTCTTCAGCGACATTGTTCCTGGACCTGCCGATCAGTAAGACGGAGCACCTCCAGCGGACCAGCAACAACCTGGAGATCAAGCCCAACATTCAGGAGTAGCCTCCAGAGTCATACCTACTGGAGTAGAGCCACCAGTTCAGCCCGTCCAGCCTGCAGAGCCTGATAATGGCACCTTGGTGGGTCTCATCAGGTCATATTAGCTTCCCAGGATCGTCGAGGAGATGTCTTGTACCAGACGGTGGCAGACATTTTGACCAGAGGAGGTCATCAGGGTAACAGTGCGGCCAACACTTCAAGCGCCTGAACTCTCCCTTCTTCGACGGCAGTGAAGATGCTATCGCTGCTGATGCTTGGCTTCAGGACACAAAGGTGATTCTAGAAGCAGCCAGGACTCCAGAGAATGAGAAGGTGGCCGTGGTGCGTCTACAGCTATTGGATCTTGCCAGCAGCTAGTGGGCGGCGTAGGCCGTTGGATTAGTGGCCCCTATTGCCTGGGCAGTATTCAGAAAGAGATTCCAGACCAAGTATTTCGATGTTGTAGCTCGGTGCGACCTACAGACGAGGTTCACCAATCTGAAACAGATGGATAGGACGGTCGATGGATATGCGGCCGAGTTTTCGAGACTCAGTCGGTTTGCTCCCACCTTGGTTGCGATCGAGTTCAATAGAGCCAAGCGGTTCTAGCAGGGGCTCCATTTAGAGATCTTGTTGGCAGTGGAGCAGTTTGAGCATCAAACCTTTGATGCAGTATTGAGGGCAAATCGGAGGCACGAGTATACCTCCCAGAGGATCGTGGATAGGACCGGAGGTTGGAAGCGATCCCATGGCCAGATGAATCAGTCTTCAGCACCAGCCCCAGCAGCCGGGGCCTTGACCATTGGAGCTTCGAGGAGGGCAGCCTCAGTGACATCGGTTCAACATTCAACCCCGATGCACCCTCAGCAGCAAAAGCAGAAGCAGTCTTCCGCAGTGGGATGTTCACACTACGGAAAGCCAGGGCATGTGGTATCAGAGTGTCGCAGAGCACAGGGTTTGTGCTTGGTTTGTGGTGTCCCGGACCACAGGGTTGGGAACTGCCCGAACAGGGGGAGTTCATCGACCTTCTCTAGTCTTTCAGTTAGAGGACCAACACCAGTCCAGCAGCAGCTGCAGTACCCATTCCCGAGGCCATTGCCGACGTAGGCCCAGGCATTCCAGCAGCAGAGACCGCAGCAGTATGCTCAGGCCCAAGCCCTGATCCAGAGCACACAGAGGAGTTTTCGGCAGAGGGGACCCGCACCCAGAGGACATGGTTGTAACACCCAGTTTTTCAATTGAGGGTATTTTGGTCATTTTCAAAATTTTGAAATTTATTTAGGATTTTATTATTAAATATAATTAATATGATTTTTAGTGATTTTTGGTAATTTTTGGTGAATTGTTTGGTGCTAGTTTTAGACTGTGACCCATGTGGACTAGGAGACTGTCCTATTGGCTAACCTAGGTCAAGACACTTTGGTTAGGTTAAGAAAACCCTAGTGTGACCTAAGTTAATTATTTCAAGTTAGTTAGAATTGGTTTGGGGCTAATCGGATTTAGTTTGGTTTGAAAATGGCTTGTGTAGTCACAAGTCAAATCATGACTAAACTAGTTAGGACTCAACCCACTAGCTAAAACCCTAACCCTAGGGCCTTTGGCCAGCCACATAACAGCCCCTTCCCTATTTATATCCTCCCAAAATTTTAGGGCTAGCCTCTTTCATTAGAGATCATCAAGTTTTGGAAAAAGGGGTAAGTCCATCTTTACAAATTCATATTAAATCCAAATTAGGTCCTTTTTCCCTCTTGTAAATTCCTATAGCTTCTAAATACTGTTCTCTTGCTGTTTGGATTGAGATTTGACAGGGGGCACACAGTTTGAGGAAGTTTAGTGGCTTGTGGAGCTCTTCCTATTTGGGGATTTTGACCCATTGTTCAACTATAGGTATATTCCTCTCTAATTCGTTTTAAATTCTGTAAAATTCATTTCTAGGTTGCCCTAACCCTAGCCAAACTGTAGGAATAGGGTTTCCTAAGTTTTCGTGTCCTTTCGTGTCCGTTCTGGACACGTATCAGTGCACACTGATAGGTGTTTGATAAAATGCCCCAATGGGCATTTCGTGTGTATTTTTGAATTGTGTTTGAATAGGATGTTAGATTTTGGCCTCGCTTACACGTTTCTGGAGTTGGTGTCGAGTTTTCGTGCTGTGTCGAGTCGTGTCGGGCACGTGTACACGCTGTCGTGCACACGCGCGCGCGGGCACTGTGCATGCCCTGCTCATCGAGGGACACAGCGCCTAGGACACGACTCCCCGACACGTGAAACTTGACACACATCATGGGGCAACGTCTGTCACCCCATGTGTCAAGTGGCACGAGCCCACGTGGTGTGTCGGACACGCACGAGCTCATGCATGGGGTTTTGCCTGTGCAGTTCTTCCCTGTTTTCGAGCACTGACACGCACGTTTTGTGTCGCGTACACGCGACTTGGACACGGGGCAGGGTGTCCATTGGATAGCCCTAGTCTAGGTCAACCCTGGGACACAACCACGAGGGTTGTGTCGTGTCGTGTCGTGCACACTAATGATGTAAACACGTGCACGATGTAGTGTTGGTTCTGTGTCCTGTATATGCTGTTTTGGGTCTATTTGATATTGGACACGTTTGTGTCACTGTGATGGACATGTAATGGATTGTGGGACACGAGTACATTCTATATTTCCATTATCAACCAATAATATTACATCTTAACATGTTTTCGATTGTAAAATCCTATATACCTAATTTTCTGATACATAGTGTAACATTTAGTATTTCCAGATTTCTAAATCGAATTTGGACAACTGATTTAACCATTTTAAATGATGTTAATTACTAGTTTAAGACCCAATTATGATGTACTTACATGTATGCTAGCTATGTGTTAGATTTGGGGTGATTTGGTATATGTTTGGATTTGAATTTGGGGTTTTATGTTGTGGACTGAAAATGTATTATTAGTGAATGTTTTTCATTTCCTTTTCATTCCAGTTTTGACTATTTTTCCTATTCCTCATTATGTAAACTGAATGTGTTTCCTATTCTTTCCTCCATTTTTTCCAGTTTTCATATAGACTGCCAAGTACTTATGTTAACTAGTGAATAACCCAAAAATCTGAGAACAATATACATTGCTTCACTCACCTATGCACACACACTAGCCTATGAACACCCTCACACTGAACACCCCTTGACTGTACACAGCACACACACCCACTGTCCAGTTTTGGACTGCCCTTGCATGCTCACTTATGCACCATACATTCACTACACACACCTACACTATATGCCATGTCCAGTCACACATTGACACCCCTCACTCAAACTGTCATGCTCTCTACCTAGCTACACACACATTGTATTCTCTCACACACCCTTATGTTTGACACACACACACATTTGAGTTTCCCTCTTTTTGCATTAATGTTTGAACTTGTGTTGTACATGAACCTGTGATGGACTTGTTATTCAGTTTCATTGCTCACCCCTTACACACACATGCACTTGGACACATGTGCTTGGGTCCCCCTCTTAATACACATGTATATATGTGTATTATCATTTAGTATTGTAATGTATTCATGTATTAACATATAGTGTGGTTGGTGTACACATTAGCCTATAGGGTGTTTTCTGGTTATATTATTTAATGAGTCTACTTGTGTGCTAGGTAATAGATATATATAAGTATTCTCTATTTAGATGTGTGATAATGTGTATACATGATACATTGAGATATAGTGTATGGTATTATATGTGTAATGTTGTGTGGGATATGGGTCATAGACTATGGGATGTCATAGGGCTATAGGCTATATACTCTATTATAGATTTTATCATTATACCAATGTGAGTATAGGTATGGTTAACATGATATTGCCTAGAATAGCCTAGAAACCTAGAGTAGACTTGTTATAACCGAGAATAGTCTTGTTGACCTAGTTTGACTTCTAGGGTTGACCAGAGTTGACCAGAGTTGACTTTGGTCTAAATTGACCTAGATTCATGTAGAACGCATTGTAGTGCATCTTATTACCATTCTGGACTTGTTGTGACTTGTGCTGTTCTAATAGGAGCCAGACACCACTCCTCGGACGGTACTTTCATCACAGACTTTCAGATAGCAGGCGAGTACATTCTCTGATCATTTCATATCCTGCTTAGAATTATTACCTGCAGTAGATTACTTTACTTGTACTGTCACGTTGGTCACACGGATTGGTACTATATGGATCTCTACATGCGATGTTATCCCCCTCGGGAGCATCGGGTACATTGTGCTTGTGCGTTTCACTTACATCATGTACTCCTGTGCTTTCATTACATGTGCACTCCTGTGAATCTTGTACTCTCATGTTCACGGAGCCCCCATGTATACTATCATGTGCACCCTATATGGGCCCCCATGTGATATCTTGTGCAATAACATAACCTGTTTAGATCCTTGTGTATTGATTGGGGATACGGGGGAGTGCTAGTAGTCGTGTGAACAATTCCTTGTAGTATAGATTCCTGTGCACCTCGACATCCTGTGCAAATCTGTCCTGTTCACATGTGCTATCTCGTACTCTGACTCACTAGCCACTGTTAGTTCTCTATGTATAGTAGATATCCTATTACAGCTCTTCCTGTTTTACATACTGTTTTTTTTTCAGTACCTGTATCTTACCTTACTGCATGTTCATATTTTCTAACCTGCTATGAATTGTTGAGATGTACTGTACTCGCTCCCGTCCTGACTGGACCTGTTAAAAATTTTACAGTGATGATGAGGCTCTGGTGTCTATCCCTCTTGGTGCAGCATTAGACATCACTAGTGACTTGGACCTGCTGGCAGTTGATGTTACTTCCTTTAGTTTGGGATTGCCTTACTTTTTGGATCACTGTTTTAGACTTTGAGATATTCTGAGTTGTATATTTTTAGACACTTAGTTCTGGACTTGTATCTCTGTGATTCTCTGTTCTGGATTTGTTATCTTTCATTATCTATCTATCTTACCTGTTCTACCTTAGATGTGATTGAGTTTTATATTCTGCTATGTCACCCCCATTCGGGGAGTATAACTGCTATTACTTACAGTTGTTAGATGTTGTGACCTAGGACAGCGTTCTACCGCCGACACTGCGGCGTAGGCTGGACGTACCCACGTCTCGTGCCCTTACTCTAGGGTACGGGTCGTGACAATGGTCAAGTGCTGGCTTTGACCATGGAAGAAGAAGGAATAGCACCCGGTGAGGTAGTGGCAGGTACTATTCTCGTCAACACCTTTCCAACTTCAGTATTATTTGATTCTGGTACCTCGCATTCATTTATGTCTGCACGATTCATGACACAGATGGGATTGGAGCCCGAGTCATTATCAGTGGGGCTCAATATACTTAATGGTAATGGACTTGTGGGAGTAGATGTGGTGTTTTTCTCGTGTCGGATCGTAGTTAGCGGTAGAGAATTTCCTGCTAGATTGATAGAGTTCCCGATGGCCGATTATGATGCGGTCTTCGGGATGGATTGGTTGAGGGACCAGTATGCTAGGATAGACTGCCACATTGGCAGGGTTGTTTTTAGCATTCCAGGCGAGCCAGAGTTTTCCTTCTTCCGAGATGAAGTTGAACCTTCTCCACCAGTATTACGGATGGCAGTAGCAGAAGCAGTTCAATTTCCTAGAGTAGTCGAGGAGTTTTCAGATGTTTTTTCCCGAAGAGCTTCCAGGGATGCCGCCAGAGCGGGAGATCGAGTTTACCATCGACATGATTCCAGGGACGACACCAGTGTCAGAGAGAGTCTACAGAATGGCACCATCAAAGTTGGAAGTCATGTACAAGATGATTGAAGAACTCAGAACCAAGGGATTCATTCGCGCTAGTAGATCGCCTTGGGGAGCCCCGATGCTTCTTGTGAAAAAGAAGGATGGTACGTCCAGATTATGTATAGATTATCGTACTTTGAACTCAGTGACAATCAAGAACAGATATCCTCTCCCGAGGATAGATGACTTATTTGATCAACTCAAGGGGGCAGCAGTATTCTCGAAGATCGACTTGCGGTCAGGATACCATCAGATCAGAGTCAGAGAGCAGGACATCCCGAAGACAGCTTTCAGATCCCGGTATGGGCATTGGGAGTTCCTTGTTATGCCCTTTGGAGCAACCAATGTGCCGACAGTATTCATGGACCTCAAGAATCGTATTTTTATGCCTTATTTAGATCAGTTCGTGATTGTGTTCCTAGACGACATCCTAGTCTACAGCAAGTGTGAGGCAGAGCATGAGCAGCATCTCCGTGTGGTTCTTCAGATTCTCAGAGAGCACCAATTATATGCCAAGTTCAGTAAATACGAGTTCTGGCTCGATCGCATTTCGTACTTGGGTCATATCATCACCAGATGAGGAGTTGAAGTGGATCCCCAGAAGATATTGGCCATAGAGACGTGGCCAGCACCTAGTACCATCGCAGAAGTTTGGAGTTTCCTAGGATTGGCTGGCTATTACCGGTGGTTTGTATCAGACTTTGCTCGGATTTCAGCACCATTGACGCAGTTGACCCGCAAGAATGTGCAGTTTGCTTGGATAACAGAGTGTCAGAGTTCATTCGAGGAGTTGAAGCGAAGATTGATGACGACACCCATTCTCACGCTTCCAGATGGAACCGAAGGATTCTCAGTATATTGTAATACTTCAGACAGAGGCTTAGCATGTGTTCTGATACAATATGGGAAGGTAATAGCTTATGCGTCACGTCAACTTCGTGATCATGAGAGGAATTACCCAACCCATGACTTGGAGCTGGCAGCAGTAGTGTTTGTACTTAAGTTGTGGAGGCACTACCTATATGGAGATAGGGTAGAGATTTTCACCGACCACAAGAGTCTGAAGTATGTTTTCACCCAGAATGATCTTAACATGCATCAGAGGCGGTGGCTGGAGCTACTTGTGGATTATGATGTCAACCTGCAGTATCATCCTGGGAAGACTAACGTTGTTGTAGATGCATTGAGCAGGAGAGCCGGAGTTTATTTCCTAGCACAACCAGAGCTGTTAGCAGATCTTCAGAAGATGGGTATAGAAGTTGTCCTCCCTTCCAGTGTGGTATTGATGGCCAGCATGCAAGTTCAGTCCACTATAGTCGAGAGGATCCGGATGGCGCAGTCAGCAGATTCCATGCTTCAACGACTCAGAGCAGAGTGTGAGGCAGGAAGAAGACCGGAGTTATGCATTCATAAAGACGGTACACTTCGACATGGGAAGCGTCTTTGTGTACCCAGTGGAGATATCAGACAGGAGATCATGACAGAGGCTCACAGTTCGCAGTATTCTATTCATCCCGACGGTACGAAGATGTACCGTGATATCCGTTAGCACTTTTAGTGGAATGGCATAAAGAGGGAGATAGCTCGGTTTGTCTCTCGATGTTTGGTTTGCCAACAAGTTAAAGCTGAACATCAGAGACCAGCTGGAATTCTTCAGCCCTTGCCAATTCCAGAATGGAAGTGGAAGCATATAACCATGGATTTCGTGACTGGATTACCTAGATCCCCAGCTAGCAGAGATGCTATTTGGGTTATTATAGACAGGCTCACGAAGGTAGCTCATTTTCTCTCCTTCATAATTGGTCAGTCGACGGATCAGCTTGCGGAGATGTACTTCAGGCAGATAGTTTGATTATACGAAGTGCCAGTCAGTATCGTGTCCGACAGAGATTCAAGATTTACGTCGCACTTTTGGCGGAGTCTTCAGAAGATTTTAGGGACTCATCTCAAGTTCAGTTCAGCTTATCATCCGCAGACAGATGGTCAGTCAGAATGCACGATCCAGACTCTTGAAGATATATTACGGTCATGTACACTCGACTTCGGTGGTTCGTGGAAAGATCACTTACATCTCGTGGAGTTCTCCTATAACAATAGTTTCCAGGCCAGTATCCAGATGGCACCCTTTGAAGCGCTGTATGGCAGGAAGTACAGATCACCCTTAGCTTGGAATGATGTCGGCGAGAGACAGATGCTTGGTCCAGAGATGATTATGCAGACAATCGAGGTGGTCAGACAAGTCAGAGATCATCTTCGAGTTGCCCAAGACCGTCAGCGCCATTGGGCCGATTCTCATCGGCGTCCCTTTGAGTTTTCTGTCGGCGACCATGTGTTCCTTAGGATCTCGCCTACCCGTGGCATCATTCGATTCGGTGTACGGGGAAAGCTTAGTCCTAGGTATATAGGGCCGTTCGACATTCTAGAGCGAGTAGGTGAAGTGTCCTATCGTCTCGCTCTTCTCCGTCGTTATGTGAGGTGCATGATGTCTTCCATGTATCCCAATTACGATGGTATATTCCGAATTCGAGCCAGATCCTTGATAATTCGGAATTGGTTGTTGGTACCAACCTTTCGTATGAGGAAAGGCCCGTATCCATATTGGACCGAAGAGAGAAGATACTCAAGCACAAGACTATTAATTTAGTCTGCGTTGCTTGGGGTCATCACTCCTTGGGTGAGTCAACGTGGGAGCGTGAGGATGATATCCGCTCACGATATCCACACATGTTTGACTCATAAGGTATAATGTCTTCCTTATGTCTTATGCTTTTAATTTTACTTCCTTGCTTATATGAATGATTACTTGATTGACTGCTAGTCCTAGCTTGCTTATGATTAATATAGCTTGTCCTGACACCTCTAGCCTCTTGATTAAATTTCGAGGACGAAATTCTTTTAAGGTAGGTAGAGTTGTCACTCCCGTTTCCTGTTATACGTATTTTCAGGATACGTATACGGATTTCTGACAATTGTCAGGTGGTCCGTATTTTTACTTATCTTGCTTAGCTTAGTCTTGGTTTAAATCTTGACTTGATTGGTTCAACTTGGTTCAACATAACTTGGCTTGGCTTGGTTTGGTTTATATTGGGTTGAGATGAGAGGGGTTGCTGTATAAGTCAACTTCTTCTCTGTCCTCCATTATTTCCATTTACTTCTTCATTTACTCCTCCTACCTACCAAGCCTAGGCAAGTGCAACTTACTTCATGATGGATCTCAAGTTTTATTGTTTCATTCTCTTCCATACTTCATTATAAGCCTCTTTAGAACTTAACATTTTTGGATTTGATGGATGGATTCTTGTAGATCTAAGTTTGTAACTTTTTGGTTTTTCTTGGTTTTGATCTTTAAAACTTGGATATTTTCGAAATCTAATGGTTCCATGTTGTAGGAAATTCAATTCTACCCAATTTTGGCTTTTGAACCACTTGATTTCGACTTCGTATGAGAAAGTTATGCCATTTTTGAGTTCATGGGTTCTCCACGCCTCTTGGTGCTGTCGGGACAATGAACAGTGCCGCGTGCAGTGTCTTCGCTGCCGCGCGCCTGCGCGTCGCGCTTGCGCGCAACGTGCGCCGTGGGCGATTTTGCTCGCATGCAATGTGTGACTTGCGCGCCGCGCTTGCGCGCAACGTGCGCCGTGGCCGATTTTGCCCGCGCGCAATACGTGACTTGCGCGCCGCGCGCCCGCGCACTTCGCTGCCGCGCGCCCACGCACTGCGCTTGCGCACAACGTGCACCGTGGGCGATTTTGCCCGCGCGCAATGCGTGACTTGCGCGCCGCGCTTGCGTGCAACGTGTGCCGTGGACTATTTTGCCCGCGCGCAATGCGTGACTTGCGCGCCGCGTCCCCGCGCACCGCACTTGTGCGCAACGTACGCCGTAGGCGATTTTGCCCGCGTGCAATGCGTGACTTGTGCGCCGCGCGCCCGTGCGCCGTGCTTGCACGTAACGTGCGCAGTGGGCGATTTTGCCCGCACGTAATGCGCAACTTGCGCGCAGGTCACTCCAAATGACTGTTTTTGCTTCTTTGAGCTGTTTTGTAGCTAAAATATCGAAAAACTCAAAACATGAAAGTTGTTGATCCTTTCTTTGGCTTCAAGAATATGTTATTAGTTATTTTATGCAAGTTTCTCTCAATCATGATAATATAAGGATAGAATACGATAGTGGCCTGTTAAGGCGCACTTTTAACAAGTATCAAGTAACATGATAATTCTTGATAGTGACCCATCGTGGTGCACTCTTGAAAAGTAACTTGACATGATAATTCTTGATGATGGTCCGTTGTGACGCACTCTTGACTTGATAAAGTAACCTAACATGATAATCTCAATATGCCTTGCTAAGTAAATCTTGTCTTGACACCGTGGGTGTTTGTGCTTGTATAAGCTATATGTCTCGTCTTGCATCATGTCTAGGATATGAATTCCTGATTTCCACGTTCAGGAATTCATACTGAATCTGACTAGGATAATGACTAGAGTGATCAAGTAGTTCATGAAGAGATTTTCCAGCTACAGATAATCCCGTTATCTGGGCGCATTAAGTGGACTTGTAGCCTACCGACGAGTATGGCACATTTTCAGCACACAGTCACGGGTTGAATTCTTCATAAACGGGCATTCGACCTTGATAATCGGATGGTCTACAGGGCTTGTGGCTGTTGGAATAATCTCATTGCATCTTGCTAGTAACTAGGGCAGTGATAACCCTAGTTAGTTAAAAGTATCAGCCGTAATCTTGATTGGCCGTGATTGATTGGATGGAGTTTATTCCAGCTTAGTCTTATCTTGATCCTGTGCAAGATTGTGACATGACATGATTATTGATGCTTGCCTTAACAATAACGATCGGTGGTCCAGTTCTGTTCAGGCGAAGGGTTACAACCCCGGTCCTTGTTTGGTTTAAGGGTTGTAACTGGCTCCCGGAGCAGTTCTTTGTCCTCTCTTCGTTTATTGTCTTATTGTGACCCCATACCATGTTCGTCATCTTTTACCTTACCTTAATACCATAATTATTTATACTTGCCTTAACAATAACGATCGGAGGTCCAGTTCTGTTCAGGCGAAGGGTTACGACTCCGGTCCTTGTTTGGATTAAGGGTTGTAACCTAACACCCGGAGCAGTTCTGTGACCTCTCTTTGTTTATTGTCTTCACTGTACCAATAGTATTTGAGACGGGTTTCTATTCAGGTGAAGGGCTGTAACCCCGGTCCTTGTTTGGTTTAAGGGTTGTGACCTGGCTACTTGAATGGTTTCCTCGTACTCAGTTTACTGTTATTATCTCTATTATTATCAGTTCTTTATTTATTATCTTTAGTATTCTATTGTGATATACTGGTTTTAGTTCCTAAGTGAAGCCTCCTTTGTGGCACTTGCTCTTTCTGGGGTCTGACCCAGCTGGTTTTGTGTGGCCAGATATCGGAGCAGCTCTAGAGGATCCACCTTTCTTCCAGCCAGATGGTGACCACCAGGCGTAACCCTGGCAACGAGTGGATTTCTTTTGTCCTCCCACTTATTTATAAAATTATTCTTTTGAGGCGTTTAGCCGACGAGCACGTGTTAGCTCGTATTGCATCTTTATTTACTGTCTGCCTACGGGCTGTAACATGATTGACAGATCCTAGGGTTGATGATGTATGACTAAACTCTTGCTAGTCCTCACATTTTGTATGACTAGCTTCATGATCAGCTGAATATGTAATATTTGGGACGCCTTAAGATTGTATATTTGGTGATCTTGCATCTTGTAACTTTTACTTACTTGCCTGTCATTGAGACAATAGGCTTGTTCTTGACCACAAGTGACTGATGGCTTGTAGTTAAACCCTCATGTATCTAGACAGCCGTGACCGTACAGTGAGGTGGGTTGCACTTCAATATACGTAGCTGGCTATATGCGCCCCTGCTCTCCAGTATTCTGGTTCTGGGGTGTGACACTATAAATTACCCCTATTTAAACGACTGTAACTCTTTACTTTCTCTTTAATCTTCTGAGAGAATACTTTTGAACTCTTGCAATCCTCTTCTCCGACTATCTCCTCGACGACATGGCCCCCAAGAAGTCCGCCGCTGACAAAAGGAAGAGCGTCGCCGCCCCTTCGACTCGTGCTCCGCCGACCCGCGTATCACAGTATGCGCCGTCCTCTTCTCGACGAGAGACAGCAAACCCAGCTCTGGAAGGTGATCAAGAACGAACAAATTTGACCTATGGAGGATGACTTGATCTTTAATTGACTTGCGCCCCTCTTCTTAGAGTGTTTGGTGCATCATAAACTCTGTGCCATCCCTTATTAGGGTGTGGTTGCTTTATTTGAGCATTGTTCGTTCTTACGAACCATGTTGTGCATGCTGTTGCGTAACTCAGTTGTTTGGGCAATCAAGAATATTGTGCAAGCAAGTTGTGGCACAATCCAGTATGTTGTGCAACTTAAGTTTCGCGCAACACAGTATGTCGTGCAACTCAGGTTGTCGTGCACCTCAGAACGTTGTGCAACCTAAAATATTGCACAACCCAGAATGTCGTGCAACTCAGGATGTTGCGCAACCTAAAATATTGTGCAACCCAGAATGTCACGCAACTCAGGATGTTGTGCAACTTAATTGTTGTGCAACTTAGGATATTGCGCAACTTAATCGATTTCTCTTTAAAAAGTTGTACTCTTGTTGCTTCTAACTTTTGTTCATGTATTTTTTTGCAGTTGATCTCAGGGAAGACCCTAATGCTGAAAGATTTGCTTCAACATTTAACGTCCCAGAGTACAAAAAGAATTTATCTCATGTTACATTCCCTCAGTACGATGGCCCTGAAGCACGAAAGACCATCCTCATGGCCCAAGAAAACCAAACCCTGCTGAGCTTAATGAACGGGAAACCTCTAGAAAGTCTTGATAGTGTGGTCCACAAAATCCTGCCTTCCTATTCGGGGATGCCATTAAGAAGACTTTCCAGCCCAAGACAAGAAAAGAGGAAAGAATATTCAAATGTGAAGACAAAGTCATATACCTTACAGATATATCGAGGTCTACGGCTTTATCTCAATATGAATTTGTAAGCTATCCCAGAAGAATGTCATAAGATCTGACTCCAATCCAGCAGGTAAGAGTCAGAAAAATCTATTATAGAATGGGTTTGAAGCACAATGACTTCTTTTACAGTACTTCTGAGAAGTACAGCACCCCACTTGAGAGGTTTGAAGCCAAGCTGTATTCCTCCCGAGGATTCTTCTCTGCTCCTTCCGGTCAGAATACCCATATTTGCAAATACATTCGCAAGGCTGAAGGAAGATATCCAGACCATAGCATGCGTATGACAGGTCTGGTTAACATAGATATGAAGCGCTGGAGCAGCTTATCTATATGGATTTTGGATCAGTTCAAGGACAGGCTCCTCGATTTAGATCTTTACAATGCCATCTGGACTACAATATATGGTATTCGCCAAAACGCTCATATGTTTCTAGCTTTAGTGGAGAGATATAACGAAAGCACTGGGAATTTTATGACCCCATATGGAGAAATGGGATTTGCTCTCCATGAGATGAAATATCTTTCTCATCTACCAATGGGCGATAATCCATACGAAGAGTATGTGCCCACAAATGAAGAATTGGATGCTATGGCGGAAGAGAATCCTCAGATGATCGCCGTCCTCCAAGAGCTATTGTGTCACTACAAAATATGCTCGCTCTTCAACAAAAGTGCCACTGCAGGTACTTGTTATACAACCAAGTGGATGCCGTACCTTTTCCTGGGTCATGTACGAGAGGACAAACCACTTGAGAGTCAAGCCTGTGCCCCTTGTTTCTTTGAACCTTTCAGTTAGAGCGACATACAATATTTGATGGAGCAATACAACCATGGAGATATCAGACTGGATGAAGACTTGCATCCATTCAAGGCTGGCGACACCCTCCTGAGTTATCTCAGACAGGATTACAGACCCATGTCTAAAGAGGCCCAGCTAGCGGGCTTTCTCTCTTTATGGTTGCGGCGCTTCATAGTTCCAGGAGCCAGTGCAGTTGACATATTCCATCGGGGCGTTCTGTTTGCTGTAATATGTCTCATTTTTGGCTACAAGATGGACCTTCTATCGGCAATGACCTGCCGTTTGAATGTAGGGTTGCATTCTTTTGTGCAGACCATGCTCTATGACAAGGCAGCGAGGCAAGATTTTTCTCGTACTAAGATGCCTTATACTTATTTATTTGGATGGCTATTACTTCACCATCCATGTTTGATGAACCCTAATATGGGAAGTGTCAGCGGAGATTTCATCAGACGCTACTTCAGCGCTCATTGGCAACACTGCTCTTTCAGAGTGCAGATTTGTATTAAATCGTGGATCGCGATGGAGCTTTCAGTGTGTTCAGCCTCCTCACGGATATGAGACTATCCCTCCACAGCTGATGGATTTGACTGCAGAATCACTCCTCTTAAGTCCACCCATCTTTTCATGGCTGCAAACGATCCGTCCATCTCACTTGGTCTACAAATTTGAGGAATAGTGCTATTTGGAACCGTACTTGCCAAGTTAATTTGTATGGCAGTTCGGCTATGATCAGCTTCATGTGGGTAACGCCACCACTTGCCTATAGGCCAAAGGTTATCTGATCGATGGGGCTAGGGCTTGGAGATATTACAATGCCCGGGGTACACAAGCTATATTTTTCATGCCCTTCAATCTTCAGCAAGGCCTGCGTATGTTATATACATACGCAAACTTCTATACTTCAGCAAATACATTCACTGAAAGCTTCCATCCTGCACATAGCTTTGCAAGTGAGAAGAGATCCAAATTGGGGAAACACACTGCTCACTCTTTTCGGGATGCAAAGGATAGAGATCCTACAGATCCACCACCGGAAGCTTCCATTTTAAGAAATTATCCAAATAAAGTTCAAGATCCTCTGGACATATCCTTAAAGGTGCGGAAAGAAAAAATCCTGTGCCAAGGGGTTAAAGAAAAGAAAAGCTAAGGAGACGATGGCCCTTCCTCAGCTGGATAGTAGACCTGCCTCACCAAGGGCTCCGGAGGAGAAGAAAAGGCGTCATTGGTTATAAATGAACCAACGACTACAAGAACAACTCGTTCTCAGTCAAAATAGATGTTCCTCAGTTCTTCCTCCGGTGAGAAGGAAACCACTCCTTCTTCTATTCAGAAGCAAGGAAGAGTCACAGAAGGAGGAACGTCTACCACTTTGATCGATCTGGAGGATGATCGCACCGGAGCTGCTGAAGAGCCGGTTGCATCATCACATAGAGAAGTCAGGAGAAAATAGTAGCTGCTGAAGATGTAACATCTCATGAAGGTAATATCAAGATTTTGATATACCCTAATATATATTTTTCTCTCAAAGATGTACATTAAATTGATTTCTTTCTTTGCAGTGGCTACTTCAGCAGATGTCCAGCCTTCTACCACCATCGTAGAAGCCTTGAGGTTAGAAGCTTTGGTGGTACGTATTCCCGCCAACGTACTTGCTGCGACGGGGATAACAGTCCCTTCACCAACCCCCATGACTCCAATGACTATCTCTCCAGAGAAGGATTTGCTACCAGAAGAAGAAATGATAAATTCTCCGAAGGTGCAAGATCCTACTCATTCTGAAGAGGACCAGGTGATGATTGACGCCTTAGCCGATTGTGACTTTGGTGATGACTCTTTTGGTGATGACTGGCATAACACTACTAAAGAGGAACAAATTTTAGTGGATGTGCCACCACCTCAAGAATTCCTAGCTAATGAAGACCAATCAACTCCTGAGGATGAAGAAAATCTGGTTATCAATGGAGGACATGCTAGCCCCAGGACTGATGAGCCCAGAATTTCTGAAAAACTCGAAGCTTATGGAGTGGTAGTAGAATTAACAGATCAAACTCCAATCACTCTGCCACTTCAGACCGAATCAGGGGCTGGAAGTAGCCAAGACACGATGTCTGCGGACACCCTGTCAAAGCTTCAGCCGGAAACATCCAAACCTCTTGAGACTCCCCATGCTAAGCTTAGCTCAGGTAAATTTCTAAACATGGTCTATTTATCATAGCTCCTTCAGTATTGTATATTGCTCAAACAAATGACATATGTAAATTGCAGAAGGACCTTCCGGAACTATAGCAGAAGAGGGAAGCCCTTCCCACATTAGTGCCCAAGACGAAATGCCTCCATCTATTAAAGCTGTAAAGTCTCCAGCAGAAGTGGTAGCCACCCCAGGTATCACGCCCCAATTCCGAAGAATCGATAGTCGTCCTCCGGGCGTGATGCCGTGCAAACCTAAGTTGCGATCGCACAAGGCGTAGTAATAAGGTTATCCGAAACACAACATCAAGTTAGAATACGCAGAGAAATTGATCGACACATTTGAAATAGAAGTAGACTTTTCATTGATAATAAAACTTCTTTTACATTGACTCCATTACAATCATTGCCGCGTGGGCTACAACATGACTCGACTTACATAATGAACGCCGATGAGATAATCGTTCCATACATTACATCCCTTTTTATAAGCAAAAACTATTACACCTTCCACCTGCTATCGAAGGAAGTCGAGTCGCCATTTGTCTTCTTTGTATTGAGTGCGGAGTCTTCAAAAGGATTTTCGAAACAAGCCTTCAACATGCGGACGAGGCTTCAAAAGGGTTCACGTCGCCTTGAGCTTTAAGTGGCACGTCCTTCGTGGTTCGGGGGACCTGCGTGGAGAGCGAGGATCAGTACATTAAACTTTGTACTGGTACGTGGCTACTTAAGTTCCACGCTCTCATTTGGTTGAAGAGTCTATATGACTTAGCTTGTGAATGTTTCTAACCATCCTAATGAATTTCAAACAAGCATATGACAAGTATAATATGAAATACGTTGAGACTTACCCACGGCGGACCGTGCCGTGCCTTATGAGACTTACCATGTTCTTCCCTGTCAATTATTATCATTTTTCATACCAAGTGCAATATTACGTGTGATTGGTCACTGACACCACAAGCCATCCTGGACTTATAGCTTTGTTAGTCAACGCCCTTTCAACGCAAGTAGCGAGCCCTGCTGAAAGTCCCCGCCTAACATGTTCTATAATCCAGCACAGATATACCGTGTTTCCTCCTAGGCTGAGTCGGTCCCATGGCCCCGGGTTGTCGTTCGAGGAAACTTTCTCCTTGTCGACAAGTTGTCCAATGACCGAGTTAAGACATTATTTAGTTATTAAGGTATAGCCTACGTTCTCTTTGAAAACTTGATCATTTTATCGTGCTCGTGCATTCATTCTTTCATTCGCTACAACACTGTCGATTTACCTAAGAAGGGATCGAGAAGAGAAAGGTTAGCCACTCACCTTGAGTTTTTGCTTGGGGCGAGAGACTGGTTGGCCACGCTAGACGTCGCCTACGCGATTACCTAAAATCGCACAAGCAACCGATTAGAACACTGTATTATGCAAGAAGTTCGATAGGAAATGTGAGTTCAAAATGGAAGCCACGAAAACCATCGAAAACAATCACGAAAACGCATTCAGAAAACCAAAGCCAAAACCAACGCAAGTGGCATAAAAAACAGAGCAACGGGAGGTCTCTCCCGACTCAGCCGCAGAATCAATCCTCGAGGCGCTACCCGCTGTGTATGGGACTTGGTTCTGAAGAACCCATTCCATAAAGGGGAATGGATCTTAATTCAATCGTTCCCGTTCGATCGATTCGGTTGATCCCGACCTATCGGTCCCGACAGAATCGATAGCGACAGTGTTCCTTTCTCGCGCACCTCGTGGATGGAGAACGGGGCACGATGTAGGGACGGGGCACTACACCAGGTGCTGTAGTAACTAATAAGTTCATGGTGGCCTCCTTCACTAAAGTCTTCTTTACATCTCTGGAGCCTTTAGTCCACCGAGTAATGGAGAGAGAGGATGTTCTATTTAGTACAATCAAAACTCTTTCTTTATTTTTGATCGGAGGCATCCGTAGCCAAGGAGACGAGGCTCAGGCTACCTTCTTGGAACACATTTTGGATGAGCTGGAGGGATCTATTAAAGCTTATAAGGAGCTTAAAAGAGGGGATATTGAGCAGCTAGTAAACATAGAATGTGAGGCTATGGCTCGAGAAGCAGAGACTGGTAAAGCCAATTTTGAAGCATTTTTACTGGCTTTTACTAGACAATCCTCTGAACTGGACATCTAAATTGCTGATGCAGCTTGTATTGCTGAGAGTCACAAGGCTAAGGCTGCAGATGAAGAGAAGAAAGCTACTGATCTGGAGACTAAAATTGGCCAGCTTCAAGCATAGCTTAAGGTTATCAAGCAGGGTATAGAACAAGAAACTCAGCTACATCAAGCTGCTGTTAACCAAATAGATGCTCTGAAGCACCAGAAGGAGAAATTTGACCATCTTCAAAATAAAGAACTAGCACGTCAAACTACTTCTCTCACCCATTCGATCCTGAGTCAGGAAGGGTTGAAGCCAGGCAGCGGGTGTTAGATTCTTGTAATGAAAGAGCCCAAGTTTTGAAGAAGCAAATTGTAGAACATATCACTTACTCTTCAGAGTAGAATGATCAAAACTTGTTATCTTTTTTCATTATGATGTATCTCTTTTTGAAATAGAAATGAAATGAATAACTTTTTATAGGGTTCCATTACTTGTTGCATATCTTGTTATAGATATAAGTAATAGAATAGAAAATATATTCAGAGGCACTGGACATGATATATTTCTTGATTTAGAAAATAACGATATTTATTATATCTGCTCAGAGGTAATGTGGACGTGGCAAAATATAATGTTTAGAAATATTGTTATTTCAATAGACAACTTTATCAGAGGTAATAAAGACGTGACAAGTTGTTGACTTAGATAATCGAAATTCAGAGGTATGAAGGACGTGAATTCTTTTTTATTTATTTTAGATATAGGAATTTATCATCTATGGTTTTATTTACGAGGAACTAAATAAAAGACAATAAATGCTAAGACTGATGAATGAATGAATAGACAGTCAAACTTCTTAGGAGAGAGAAACTGAATGAAATGAACAGTCACCTCGATTCTTGAAGAGGGAAAATTGAATGAATGAACAGTCACCTTGGTTCTAGAGGGTGAGAATGAATAAACAATCAGAATCTTTTAGGGAGAAGAAATAAATGAATGAACAGTTGGACTTTTTTTTAAGAGAAAAAGTTGCGTCAGTTTTCGAAGCCGATTATCTAGTCATTCTGTCTATAAATAGAACAGAATTTCTGTAAATGTTGTCAACTACTTTTCTCTCTGTACAAAATGTCTTTCGAAGATTTTCTCACTCTGAAGATAGAAGATAGGACTGAGACGCCTCTTGCTGAACCTCTAGTGCCTCCACAGAAAGAAGTGGGTGAAGGCTCGACTGTTCCTATACCAGAGCATGACCTGATTGCCAAGTTAGTGGAGCCTGGAAAGATCACTGAAGAAGAAGCCGTGAGGATAGCCGCCTGTGAGTTGCTAGTGTGTTCAGACAATGAGATGTTTGAATTGCTGGCAAATTATGTATTTAATCATGAAGGGTCAGGTCCCCGTCCCCGTCCTTGACATTATGTAACTCTTTCTGCTTTTGAATAAAATAAACTTTATTTACATCATTTCTCTGAATGAAGAATATTTTACTTTTATACATAATATTTCTTGAGAAATTTGTCATTGATAGGCATCATAGCAACTCTCTCATCCATATCTGCTAATTGGTAGGCTCCATTTGAGAAAATCTTGTTTACCACATACGGACCTTCCCATTTCGCCTCGAATTTACCTTTGCTCATATGGGTCATAGTCATAGGACATCTGATGGGTCATAGTCATAGGACGTCTGACTGTAAGAACTAGCTCGCCTTCTTGGAATGTTCGCACTTTGACTTTATGATTGAAAGCTTTTGAGATACGGGCTTGATAAAGTTCGATATGTTGTTGGGCCAGTAGCCTTTTCTCATCGAGAGCCTCTAATTCTTGAAATTGAAGACGATCATTGTTTTCTGTGGTAAGTTTATTAGCAATAGCAATTCTCAAGGATGGAACTTGAATTTCCAACGGTAAGACAGCTTCACATCCATATACCAGAGAAAAAGGTGTACAATCTGTGGGATTACGGACTGTAGTACGATAAGCCCATAGAAATTCTCCAAGCTTTGCACTCCAATTAAGTTTGTTAATAGAAATAAACTTTTTAAGGAGTTTGATAATAGTTTTTTGAATGCTTCAGCTAATCCATTAGCTGCAGGATTATAGGTCGTAGAAGCAACATTATTGATTCTGTTGTCAACACAAAACCTAGTAAATTCCTAACTGACGAACTATGGTCCGTTATCATCGATGATCCGATGAGGTACACCAAATCTGTATATCTTTGATAAAGTTGATGACACTACTAGTCTTCACTTCAGCTAAAGGTATGGCTTCAGCCCATTTAGAGAAATAATCGGTTATAACCAAGATAAACCGATGTCCTTTAGATGAAAAAGGATTGATATGACCAATTACATCTATGCCCTAAGCTTTGAAGGGCCATGAGGCAGCAGTCGGGTGAAGAAATTCTGACGGTTGGTGAATGAAATCTGCATGAATCTGACATGCTCGACATTTCTTTGCCTAGTCAATGGCATCTAATACCATAGAGGGCCAGTAGTAGCCCATACGTCGGATACGATCCTGTAATTTGGGACCAGGCTAATGTGCTCCACAAACGCCATCATGAGCTTCACGTAATATCTGCTTTGCTTCATCACCAGCAATTCTCAAAAGTAATCCATCAAAAGTTCGTCGAAAGAGAGTTTTGGTGGCATGCTCATAATTGAATCGAAGCGATCGCTGGTGAATACTTGTAGCTTTTTTAGGATCTTCAAGTAATATATCATGTACAGCAAAGTCGATAAAAGGTGCTTTCCAATCTTCGCTGATGATATTGACTTCAGTTGAATTACTAAATTCAATGTTATGATTATTTTCAATACAAAACAGTTCTCTATTGGAGAAAACAACCATTTATTGTCTTTTGACTGTAATTGCTAAGACCACAGCCAGGTTAGCTAAGGCATCAGCTTCTGTATTGCATGCTCGACGTACATGTTCGATGAAAAACCTTTTGAACGAGGAAGCTATTATGATTGCCGTTTCGTGGTATGGTACCAGATCTTGATGTCGAACTTCATATGTACCTCTAACCTGATTAACAATCAGCTTAGAATCACCATATACTTCGAGATACTCAATATCCAGTTGTTTGGCTAACTGAAGTCCAATGAGCAAAGCATTGTATTCTGCTACGTTGTTGGAGCATGACTCATCTAAGGAATAAGCTCTCTGGATAGCTAATCCATCTGGTGAGACAAGAACAATTCCCACTCCAGCGACAAGGGTGCCTCCAGGTCCAATTCTAGATGCTCCGTCGAAGAATAAACGCCAAGTAGAAAATTCTTCTGAGATCATATTGGATTCTAATGTCTCGTCTGGAATCTCGTCATAGAGCTTAGATGTTTCAGGGACAGGATGAGCTGCTAAGAAATCAGCTAGTGCTTGGCCTTTTACAAACTTTTGTGGAATATACACCATATCATATTGTGCTAATAATATGGCCCATGTAGCAAGCCTAGAATTAAGTGTACTGGGCTTATTCATTAAGACCCGAAGAGGATTAACTCGAGAAATAACATGAATAGTTTGGCCGATGATGTAATGCCTTGTCTTTTGAACAACAAACATTAAGTCTAAGCATTCTTTCTCTATCGAACTATAACGATGTTCAGCTCCAATCATCGTCCGACTAAGGTAGTAGATGCCTTGTTCATGACCTTCTTTGTTCTTCTGAGCCAGCAAGGCTCTGAGTGAATGATCCATCGCCCGGACATACATCAAGAAGGGCATTCCTGAGATCGATAGCACAAGGACTGGTGGATTTATCAAATATCGCTTTATGTTATCAAATGCTCGTTGACATTCTTCTGTCCAAATAAAAGACACACCTTTCTTCATTAACTGAGTAAATGGTCTGCAACGTCCAGATAAATTCGAAATGAACCTCCTGATGTAAGCAAGTCGACCCTGGAAGCCTTGTAGCTCTTTTAGGTTGCGTAGAGAACGCATCTCTTGAACGGCTTTGATCTTCTCGGGATCAACGTGTATACCTTTAAAGGTAATGACGAATTCGAAAAATTTGCCACTAGAGACTCCCAAGAAAGACTTGGTGGGGTTCATTTTAAGTTGATGCTGGCGCATTAGATTGAAGATAGTTCTTAAATCTTGGATATGGTCTTCCTTTAGACGACTTTTGACAGCAATATCGTCAACATAACATTCGACAGTCTTTCGTAAATGATCTCGAAAGATAGTACTCATAGCCCGCTGATAAGTTGCACCCGCGTTCTTAAGACCGAAAGGCATGACCGTATAGCAATATATTCCGCGAGGAGTACGGAATGAAGTGTGTTTTTCATCTTCAGGATTCATCCGAATTTGATTATATCTAGAAAATCCATCCATGAAATAGATTCATTCGAATCCACAAGTATTATCGATCATGACATCAGTAATTGTGAGAGAGAATTCATCTTTAGGGCAAGCATCATTGAGATCCCGAAAGTCTATACACACTCGAACTTTTTCGGTCTTCTTCAAAACTAGTACAACATTGGCTACCCAGTCAGGATGTCGTTCTTCTCTGATAAAACTGCAAGCGATAAGCTTTTTGACTTTATCATCTATCGCATCCATCATTTCAGGCCTGAATCGTTGTTACTGTTGTTTGACTGGTTTGGCATTAGGCAAAATATTAAGTTTATGAGTTGCGACCTGAGGATCTAAACCCGGCATATCTTCATAACTCCAGGCGAAGACATCGATATATTCATAAATAAGATGAATCAGTTCTTGTTTATCATCCTCAGGGAGATTTTTGCTAATGAAGATTGGTCGCGGTACACCTTTCTCTCCAACATCGATCTGGATTAGTTGGTCCTCTGTAGGTGGTTCTTATTGTTCAAAACGGAGTTCCTACTGAGTGTCCATCCTTTGTGCCCAAGGATCTGCTTCAGGAGATTCTTCAATATCATCCTCGTCATTTTCTGAGAACTCAGTAGACACCATATTAGAAGATACTGTCACCCGATGGACATGACCAATACTAGTGTCAGAATCCCATGAGATAGAATCAGAAGAGTTATGGAGTCGGAAGTGGTGAAGTATAACATAATCTTCGCTTCGTTTTACTGTAGTATTGTTGTGATTTTTCTTTTGGAACAGAAATACGAATAGGAGTTCTTCTTCCTTTACCGCTATTGAGACCAGTTTTGAAATCATAGCCCATTTTACGGATGATTGCCTTGGATTGTGGACTATAGCGACGTAGTTATAGCCTTCCTGTATCATCCTTATTATCGCTGTCGGGCATGATTTTTTGTTCTTCTCTTTTATTAAAAAGTATAGGAGTTTCGCCTTTCTTTCGAGACGGTACTAGGAAGAACGATTCTTGTATTGATTCCAGTAATACCACATTTTGGAGAGACGATACGACTCCTATTATAAGTGGTTTGAAGTTATCTAGCATATCCAAATAATATTGAGTATAATAAGAGATATCAGTATACAGCAAAGGAGATACTTTATTGATTTTTACATCATCATTTACAATATGTCCTTTAGCCTTAACAAGCTTAGTCAGATTGATAACCAGAGGAGGAGAAGTAGAACGAGAAGGAGAAAGGGTTTTTTACGACGAAGGTCGATTACAAGTGGCTCAGAAGAGGTGAGCTCCCTTTGTTCCTGACTAACACCAGGAGGCTGCTTCTTATGAGAAGGAAGGTAAATAGTCAATGTCTTGGAAGACTAAGGACAGGAAGTACGTCCTTTGACCGGGATCACCAGAGTATCATTCGGCACGCCTTTCTGTTCTTCATCAGTATCTATTGCCAATACCACTTTCATGAATTCCTCTTTGTACATGCAAGAATCATTGCAGTACTCTTCAACCCCCTTGAAAGGATTTAAGTCTGCAACTTCTTTCTGTACTTCTCTATTGCCATCCACATATTTGAAATATTGGTGGAGAGTAAAAGGTACAATGTTGTGTTCGTGGAGGAATGGTCTTCCCAGTAAAGTATTGTATAAGCCATGACTATCAATCACGTAGAAAGTCACCTTCGTACGAAGACTGCCGATTTGAAGTTTCAGGCGTATCTTCCCCAAAGGTTCACTTCTTCCTTGATTGAACCCTAAGATAGTAGTGATAGTTTTAGAGAGGTTGTGCACCGGGATTTTCAAGGCGTCCAGCAAAGTCTTCGGCATAATGCTAAGTGTAGACCCTGGGTCAATCAGAATGTGATCGACTTTCATGGTGTCCACATATCCCGTGAAGTAGAGAGGACGATCATGACGATTGTCTTCTAACAGCATGTCATCTTGTGTAAAAGTGATATTTGGCATTAGTTCAAATACACTATGACAATGTGTACAGCTGATAAGCTCCTTTTCAGGCTTATTGAGGAGGGTAAGACAAGCATCAGCCGGCATCAAAGCTTCACTTAACATTTTTCGAGTTTCTTTTGAGAGACGTAAGAGTTCAAAGATTGACAATCTTGCTGGAGTGTTAGCCAATTGAGCCAGTATGTCAAAATTATATAGCTTCTCAAGTCCGAGAGATGAGGACTTCTTCAATGTTTTGTCAAAGCGGACAGGTTATTTTCCATTGTCTGCTGATGGTGGTTTAGGAGAAATTGGTTCCACTACTGGCAAAGATGTAGATGGTATATTCTCAGCAGGGGAAGATGATGCAGGAAGAACATCAGAAGATGGGACAGGATTCTCTTGATTTTTGGGATACTCTCGAAGATAAGGTTTCCCAGATCTGGTGCCGATTAGAATTTCTTCTTCTGCTACTGGTTCAAAGGATACCATGTTGCAGCTCTTCGATTTAGTTTTGGAACACTTCTTTTGATTGAAAAAAGAAGGTGCTTCACAATCTGCTACTAGATCTGGATGAATCCATATAATTTCTTCTTTATCAATGGAAAGTGGAATAAGACCTTCATTTTAGGGAGGTGGAAGATTCACGATCTCGAGAGTAGCCCTTGGAATGGGGACCACACCATCTTGCACTAGTTGTGGTGGAAAGTCACCAAATTGCATAGAGACGACATTGGCCGTCACAGTCTTCTCATCCTGTTGAAGAGTAACTGCACCAGAGTTGACCATTTCTTGAATTTTGCCTTTGAGCACGTAGCATGCTCGAGTTGGATGCCCTATAAACCTGTGATAAACACAATATTTAGGGTGGTTAGTCTTACCTACTTCCTCTGGCCATTTTGCCTTCGGCAGTTGAAGTTTATTGCTTTTGATCAAGCAATCGAAGATGCTCATAATATCATCTTTATCAAAAGAATATTCTTCTTTTGGATGAGGTACTTTTTATGGTGGTACTGATGGAGTGGGTGTAGTCTGAGCAACATTGACAGCCAACGACTCCTTGCCCTTGAGATTAATGGCCAAAGTTTCCTTGCCCTTGTGATTGTTCTGGCGATTATTGTTGCCGGAGGTAGGATGTTCATCTTGGTTCGGATTAGCCATTTGAACTCCTAGCTGTTTGAACTTCTTAGTACTAACCTCCGCCGCTTTGGCATTCATAATGAAAGAAGGCCAATCTTGAAAATGTGTCGATCATGTCCACATGCTGATAATAGGCAACAAGTTTGATTTGCAAGTGTCTATTGTTACAGCAGATGGAGTTCCTAGAGGCATTTTAAGTACCTTCCGGCAGAATCTTTCAATGAAACTCTCAATAGTTTCATTGTGTCTTTGTTTAATTTTGATAAGGACAGACATAGTCATATCGTTGACCCCCTCATAGAATCATTCCAAGAATATCTGCTTGAAACCAGCAAAGGAGGTTATGCAGCCATCAGGCAAACTAAGGTACCAGTCATATGCTGTACCGGCTAAACAACCGACGAACACCCTGGTAAGAAGAGCATCATTTGGCTTCAATTGATCAGTCATCATTTCAAAGTGATTGATGTACTGACTTGGAGAAGTGCTGCCATCAAACAGCATAATGGTAGGAAGCTTGTATTTAGGAGGAAAGTGAACTTGCTTCCATTCAGCAGGATAAGGTTGTTTTATCCCAAGTCTTTGTTGACCATCATTCTGCTTAAAGGCCTCAAATTGGGTACGTAAGAGTTTTACAGCTTCATTAGCGTCCCCTGAAGTCTGTGAATTGGTGGGTTGATTTAAATTGGTGGGTTAATTTGAATTGTTAGGAGGAGGAACAACATGGTAATTACCACCCCCAGCACCAGACTGACTGGGAGTAGCTTGAATTGGTACAGAAGCAACCTGGGGAGGAGGTACCCCCAGACCAACATTAACAGGTACAGAAGATGCTATGAGCTTAGGATTTGTAACAGGATTTATAACCGTTGGTACTGCATGTTGAGCCACGATTATGGTGTGCATACTTGCAACCATTTCAGCCATAGTCTTCAGTTTATCTTCCAGTACAGCAATTCGTTGTTCTTGATTGGCTGAACTAGAAGCATCTTGGTCTTCTGTAATGGCATATGCTGTCACCTCTCTTGCCACTATTGACGAGATAGTTTGTGCAGAGCTTTCACTATCTACGTCAAAGTCAGACAAAGAATTCTCTCCCAGATGAGTGATGGGAAGATCTTCCTGATTAAAGACATCCTGGTCCAAATTCCGATTTTTTAATCTGGTATGTTGAAAGACCCCTTCACTAGTTTCACAGAGTTGACCCAAGTATTGTTGACTCAGATTACGAGACGTGCCCCTCTTTGAAGTTTTTCTACCCCCAGTGTCTCGGGAAGTCATATTGACAGAAGCGTATAACAGCTCATCTTGATCTTCCATCATAGGTTCAGGAGTTGAATCATAGTTCAGACGATCGAAGACAGATCGTTTAGCTGATTGGCTACAACACTTGATGACCATTTCATGAAGGTGTTGGCGTTCGGATGAGTAATTTAGAGGTGAGTGAGACGTCTCTGTGATCTCCCGTTTTTGTGTAAGACGTTCTCGGAGATCAGTTACCATCACGGGACGAGAAAAAATCAGAGGGACATATTCCTTAATGATATTAGGAACATGTCTCCGATTTTTAAGATGCTTAGTTTCGTGGGTGTACAGAGAGGTACTTAACTCATTAGCATAAGTGATTGGATCTTTCTTTTCAAAACTGTGTTTCTGGTGCAAGTTGGCCTTTGGCGTAGGATACTTGCGTTTCATCGAGGTTGATGCTGATTGACGCATGTTGAGATAGGCATGCAAATCAGAGAATTCTGCTCCCGGTGTATCTGTTTGAGATACCAGCAACTTTCCTTGCTTGGATCTTGAAATATGCAAGGTTGGAAGATCTTGAGTAGTTACCATAGGGGTAGGCAGGATGCCTCTTTGATCAGTATTCTTTTCTCTGGTAGAGATTTGAAGACCTCTGTTGAGAACAGAAGAATCTCTGTTCAAAGAAATACAATCTAAAATATTTTCCTCCAATTCATAAACTGGAGAAGATTGAGAAAAGGCCAAAGGGTGCTTTCCTTTATTTTATGAAGGGTTAGCTAAGAAGCGTTTCCCTCTGTTTTGTTATTGAACCACATTAGGCACAGGTTGCGCAAGTTGAGGAAGTGTCAAAGGACCCTTTCCTTTGTTCTGTCTAGCACTAGCACTAGAACATTGCTTCTCCAAGTTCAGAACTGGAGAAGAAGAGGGAATAGCCAAAAGACTAGTTTCCTTGGGTTACGACAGAGCAGCATAGAGTACAAAGTACGCCTGGGCAACAAGGTGCTTAGGTTACGCCATAACAGAATGGGCTGCTGGTTACACCTTGGCAGCAAGGTGAATAGGTTGCATCTTGGCAGCAGGTTGTGCCTTGCCAGCAAGATGAGTATATTGCGCTCTGGCAATAAGAGTGGACTGCGCCTTAGCCTGCACCTTGGCAGCAGAATGAGCGGACTGTGCCTTGGCAGCAGAGGGAGCGGACTGCGCCTTGGCAGCAGAGGGAGTAGGTTGTGTGCGAGCAACATAAACAGGCTGCGCCTGAGCCACAGAGACAGATTATGCTTTAGCCACTGAGCGCTCAGGTTGCGCCTGGGCAACAACAACTGTAGAAGATTTAGGAGTCCACACAGTTCTGTTCTTGGTGATAGCCATAGTGCGCTTGTTGCTCTTGGTGTTGATCATATTCTCTTAGGCTGTCTGGTTGACTTGAACAACCAGAGTCTTCTGCGTCTTGTCGATTGACGCAGTATCACATTACATTGTCACCTTCTAGTCGGAGGGTCGTCTCCAACAGAGTCGCCATTTTGTTTGCAAAAACAAAAAGTTTATTCCAAACTTAAAAAAGAATCGTACAAAGTACAATGAATTTTGGAGAAGTACAACATTAGTAATCCGATCAGAAGACGATCGCTTTATCCCTTGGACTATGTGAACTTGAAGACTAGAGCCTCTGGAGAATGCAGCAGCACTTTTGCAAGAACTTTTGATCTCTGATCTGCCTTGATAACGATTGAAAACTCTATTTATAGAGTTCTAGAAATAATTGTTTTAGCAGTTATTCTGATATACGCGAGGTAAAACTGCGCCACTTCAGGTTGCGCCAACTTTCATTCAGCTACTCGAACATGTACTAACTGTATTTAGACGCGTGGCATCATATGATCGAAATGCGCATGGTCATGTACAGAGTAGTGGACACGTTTTGAGAGACTAGTGGCATGTGTGCCACATCATCCTGCTTTAGAACGTAAGTTGCTTCAACTTTATCAGGTTGTACGAACTTCAGTCAACGAGTCAAACTGCGCTTGATTAAGTTGCGCCTAGGCGCAACTCAGTGCATAGGCACGTGGCAACATTTGAATGTGTGAAGAGAATTTGTTCAGATTGCGCCTAGGCGTAACTCACAGAGTGTGCAGAACAGCTGTCATCAAATCGTCTCGAGTGCCACGCTTTACGGGATTCGAAGAGATTTTCTTTGTTTATCGTGCTATTAGTTGTCAGTACTGTCAGTTAATGATGGCAATTATTGTCAGGCGCCACGTAGACTTTGGCACAATGTGATTGGGCGCAGTCTGATATATGGCACAACCTGATCAGTGGCGCAGTTTGATCTCTGAGCTTCATAACAGTGGTGCAGCTTGATATCTTGGGCGCAACTTGATTGCTATGTAGTAAAAACATGGCACAGCTTGATTTTTAGGCTCTACAATTAATTATTATTGGATTTGATAGACAATTTTATCTAAAGCTTTTATTGTACCGTCTTTTAGACGTAATTTAGTTTCAGTTTTCTTGTTTGACAATCTTATTTATCATTGTTCATTTGGGAACAATAAAGTTTGATCTATCTTTAAATTCAAATAATGTTGGTATTATTTTTTTAAAATGTTCGTGACATGCTATTATCTCTTGAAATTATTGCGTCCTATAAAGAAACCTTGCATATGGAATCACATGGTACTAAACACGAAAATAAAGAATTTTTTTTTGATGAGAAGTGTAATATTTTTTTGAGGATGTTGAGTTTGGGGGAGAAATAAAGTCAATGACATTGTCTTTGAGGAGGAATCGATTGCGATTTCTACTATCACTTTTGACGATGTACAAGATTCTGCACCTGTCATTGATCAAGAAGTGAATTCGGAGCCTCAATAAGACAATGTCGAATTATCTCTATAAGTCGATGTTGAGCTACCTCAACAAGACAACATAAAGACACCCACCATTCAAGATAAGGTAATTGTTTCTGAGGAACAAACTCAACAACCTCAAGAGAAGAGGAAGGGATTATTTTTTTAAAAGAGACTTTCTCTTCGGTTTCTTTGAAAGACTCTTTAAAACCAATCATAGTACTTGTTGTACATTTTAATATTGAGTTACATCAAATGGATGTCAAAATGGTATTTTTCAATGGTAACATTGACGAAATAATTTATATGGAGCAACCAAAAAACTTTGTGTCAGAAGACTCAAAGAATATGGTTCGCAAACTGACAGAATCTATTTATGGACTCAAGCAGGCTTCTCGTCAAAGATACTTTAAGTTTTACCAAGTGATTATCTCGTTTGGTTTTGAGATAAACACTATTGAAGATTGTGTGTATCATAAGTTCAGTGGGAGTAGAAATAATTTTTTGGTTTTGTATATTGATTAAAGTATTCAATGCAAACTAGGTGACACCTCTCGTTAAAGGAGACAAATTCGGTCTCAATCAAGTGTCCTAAGGTTAGCCTTAAAATTAAGAAAATACAATAGATTTTTTCTTCATGATCAGTTATAGGGAGTCTAATGTATGCTCAAGTATGTACGCGTCAGGGTATTGCGTATATATTAGGATGTTAGGCAGATATTTAAGCAAATATGGATGGATCATTGGGTAGTAGCCAAACTACTTAAGTAATTAATAGAGAACAAGAAATTATATGCTCTTTGTAGGAGATGGAATAATTCTGGTGATCATAAGGTATTCCGACTCCGATTTTATTGGACGCCAACACAGCAGGAGATCCACATCAGGTTATGCTGACTAATGGAGATATATTTTGTATGAGTGTCAAACATGCACTCATAATTTTTTCCACCATGACAGCAAGGTTTATAGCATATTGTGAGGCATCTATTCATGGAATATAGTTGCAAATTTTATCATAAGGCTGCGCCTACAGGAGATGGTGTTGAAAGACCACTCAAATTATGGTGTGACAAGGAATCAGCAATATTGTATTCCAATAACAACAGAAACTTAATAAGTCAAAGGATATTGACATAAAGTTTCTAGTTGTGAAGGAAAGAATTCAGAATGGTTTAAGTGTCCATATAGCACATTAGGACAAACTCCATGTTAGCGGATCCGCTCACAAAAGTATTATCACCTAGGATCTTTCATGAGCATACTGCTCATATAGGTGTTATCTTAATTAAAAGTATAGCAATACAGTGGGAGTTTGTATTTTATGTATTTGAGTGCTATTTGGTTTTGGACACATTTATGTATTAAAGTATTTTGGATATTTATCTGATCAGATATATGAAAATTCAGTTCATTCTGTTTTCATTATGTTAAAGTATTGATCTCATTAAAGTTAAGGAGGACCAGTTGGAAATAGACATATATTGATCACATTGTGTGTAATTTCCATGCTACGCATCTATGATTGATCTATGTCGTTTAGCTATATTGGTATATGTGACCATTGATGGTTTAGTTATGCTATATGTGACGAATGCCGCTTTGATCCTATGTTAATATGGTTAATGGACGAGATTGTCCGGATATACCCTAAGAATTAAGATAGCAATTTATGAGCTCACTAAGGTGTAACACCCACTTTTCTAAAATGAGGGTAATTTTGAACTTTTGTAAAAGTTTATTATTTAATAATAGGATTTATGATTTATGGGAATTTTTAATTAATTTAATACTATTTAAAATTAGTGAATTATAATTTTGATGTGTTAGCTAGTGAACCCTAGAACTGTTGAGCCTAAAGACTAACCATGACCATGGGGACCTAACCATGTGATTAGAATGACTATTTGCAACTTTTTAGACGAAGGGTATTTTGGTCATTTTGTGACTTTTAAATTATTTAGGATTTTAATTAATTGGTGAACTTTAGATTATTTTAATAATATTTAAATTGATGTATTATGATTTTGGTCATTTTTTATATTTTAATATTTTGGGAATTTTATATTTTAATATTGATTTTACGGGATTTGTTTAGTCGGGTTTGAGTTTCGTTTCGTTTCGTTCCGACTTGTGTTAGTGACCCGGGTAGCTTAGACTGTAGACGGGATCCCAAGATTAGTTAGTTATGGCCCAAAAACCCCACTAATTAAGTTAGTGAGTTTAGACTAATCCCACTTGTTAGATTTGTTAAGTTAGAGGCTTAAATTTAACCCTTTTGATCCCAAACTTGAACTTAAAATTAAACAAGAGGACTAGTTGAGGCCTCCCAAGGCCCAAATAGGGTTTAATGGTAACCACTATAGCTAGGTTGGCCTCCCTTCATTTTATTTCATTCCATCTTGCCTCTTTTCCTTCACAAAGTGTTCTTTCCCCAAATTAGAGAGCTTTTCTCTTTGATTTGATCTCCAAATTCTTACATCCCTCCACCAAAACTTCCATCCAACCTTCTCATACTACCAAGGGAGGGTGCTAGCAAAGATTTGGAGCAAAGTGCAAGGAGGAGTGTCCTTTTTGGAAGATCTTCGTGTCGGAGCCGTGACCTTGGGAGTATCATTGGGTTTTCACTCCCAATAGGTAAAACCAATCCTCTAAATTGATTACCTATGCATATTAGTTAGTTTTGAATCCATAGGATCCACCCCCATGCATGTACCCCTTTTAGATTCAAATTTGAGGCCATTTGGAGCTCTCTTGAGGATTTTAGATATGTGTCTTGTGTCCTACTTGATAGATCCCAAATTAGGACACCCCATGTGTATGTATGTATGATAATAGTTTAAATAGATATTTAAATTCAGTTTTAGAATGTTAGAGAGTGGAATGATCTTAGTTTGGATGGTTAGAATGAGTTTTATTTGGATACCTATGTTGGTATCCAAGTATCTTGGCCTATATGTGTTTCTTTTGTCCAAAACAACTCAAATTCGTCATAATATTCATCCACGTTTTATTAACCAAATCAACTTAGAAATGTCATAACTTTTAGCTTAGAACTCCGATTAATCTTCCGTTTTTTTTAAAGAACCATATCGAAGTTAGCTTTCCAAATATATATTTTAGTAAGCCAAAGTCGTTCTAGAACTTTCTGTAAAACTATTTGAGTGTCAGTTGTCCGAAAGACAAAATGTGTTTCGATGTTTTTGCGATTTCGGGAGATTTCGGACACGAAAATGCGATCCGTTTAAAGTTTCGGATAGCTAACACGAAGGAATACGACATAATTTAATCCTAGAATTTAGTGAAGGCCCAATTGGTACAGTATTGATTTTAAGTAGAAGAGTGACTATACGACATAGACATTATGTGTAACCTATGAGCCTATGTAGTATGGATATTAAATGAATGTAGAGTATGTAATGCATGATATGTTAGATGAATGAAATAATATATATATGATATGTATCCTCTATACATTAATGTATATATGGTTAAATGCAAGCATGTAGAAATGCAATCAATGTAATATATGTAAGCAATGCATAAATGCATGAATGAAAGAATGATATACAATGTATGCATGAAAGTATATAATAAATGCTAGATATGAATGCAAGGTATACATGTAATGATAGATATAAATGCATAATGTATACATAATATAATACAATATATAATGATAGCATGTATGGTAATGTAGAATATATGATGCAAGCATGTATATGTCCTCTGTTTTCCCTTTTCCTTATATTTTTCCTTCCCTTCCCTTTCCATTTCAGTTTTTTTCTCTTTTTTTCCCTCTTCTATTTTTACATGTTGTATACAATGTATATAAAGTATAGATGCATTTAAGTATGTAATATGCATGAATGACATGTATGTAATAAAAATAAGTAAATATATGCAACTTAATGATATGTGAATGGATATAATGCCTGAACTGAAGTATGCATGTATATGGGATATGAATGAATGATATATATGTGTTAAGGTAATGTAATGTATGTATTCACATATATTTTGAGTTAAATATATGAGTTTGTATGCATATATTATATGTATGCATGTATGCAGGAATGAATGTAATATAATGTAGAGTATGCATATATGATATGTATGTAGGCATATATGCAAGTATATAATGTATTCAAATATGTATGTATGCATCTATGTATGTATGTATAGGTGCATGAATGAATGCAAGTATGCATATATGATATGTATGTAGGCATGTATGCAATGTATATATGTATACTTGATATGTATGTATACATGTATGCAATGTAAGTATGTATGTATGTATTTCTATAAACTGAGTTAACCTATAACCTTTTACACACATGCATTCATACACCCTTTGATACTATGTATCTCATGTCACATACACCTACCTATCACTAAATCTGAGAACATTAACACATATCCTTTCACACACATGCCAAACACACACGCACACACTCACTTACTCTTTTACCTCTCCTTCTATATATATATATATATATATATATATATATATATATATATATATATATGTATGTGCCTATATATAGCTTTCCTATATATATCTATGTATATGAATATATGAATGTGAATAATATATATACATTATATGAATAAGTTTGTGTGCCTTGTTAGCTTATGGTTTAGTTTTGTGCTTGGTTTAGCAAGTGACTTAGGCTATGAGTTAGTAGCTATCTTGGATACTTGATTTGCATAGACTTAGTTTGTTTAGACATAAAATTGACTAACCTAGACTAGTTGACCATTGTTGACACAACCCTTGCTAGTTTGACCACAGTTGACTAGAGTTGACCTAGTTTGACTTTATAGTTGACCAGAGTTGACCAAGAGTTGACTTTGACCTAGATTGACTTAGACTCATGTAGATTGCATTATAACTTCAATTAACATATAAATTGAACTATTTATAACCTGTGTTGCTCTAACTAGGACTCTGTGACTCCAGTTGACCATCTTTTCATATCAGTTGTTCAGGGTATCAAGCGAGTACATTCTCTGACCATTTCATACTTGATAGGATTTACATTTACGCTCTAAATTACTTTACTTGATGCTGTCACATTGTTAACACGGATTGGTACTATATGGATTCCTTCATGAGATGTCATCCCCCTCGGGAGCATCGGATACATCATGTCATGTGTGTTTCACTTTTATCATGTATTCCTGTGCTTTCACCATTCATGTGCACTCTCGTGATTCATGTACTCTCATGTTCACGGAGCCCCCATGTTTACATTTATGTGTACCTATTTTTGGGACCCCATGTGATATCATGTGCAATAACATAACCTGTCTGGATCATTGTATATTGATTGGGGTACGGGGGAGTATAAATGGTCATGTGAATAATTCTAAAGTAGTGTAGTCATGTGCAAACTTTTATGTTTATTATCAAGCCGTTCACATGTCTATCTTGTACTCTACATCACTGTTAGCTCTTTATTTATAGTAGATATTTTTTTACAGTCATTTTTTTACTTTATATATTTCCCAGCGTTTCATGTATTTTACTCTATAGTATATTTACATATCCTGTCATATTATGAATTGCGTGAGATGTATTTTACTCGCTCCCGTCCTGACTGGACATGTTGACAAATTTTATAGATAGCTTGGAGGTTACCTGCTAGCCTAGAGAAGACACAGTAGAGGTTGGAGTAGATGGCTAGAGTTTTTCTTATTTTATTTTCAGTTGACTTGAGTTGTATTTATTTTATGCTTGTTTGAGTTGGTGTTGATAACACCGAGATTTATTTCTCGCTGTTGTACTTCTCTAGTGGATTCATAGTTATCTTATCGTGCTACTTCTACTTTTGGTGATTGAGTTGTATCCTGTTGTGATTGTCCTCCGTACGGAGAGTATATCATATTATATTTAGTTTTAATTGTGACCTAGAACAGCGTTCTACCGCCGACACTACGGCGTAGGCTGGACGTACCAACTTCTCGTGCCCTACACTGGGTGCGGGTTGTGACACATTTTTAGTGGTGGGCCATGCAGGTCGAGATTCGCATTTGTGCGAAGTCGTGGTAGTACGACAATTAGTTGTACTGCTGCGCACCTGCGATTAGAGATAAGGAATAGGTGTTATAATGAGAGGATACTCAATCACTGTTAGAATTTCTTGAGAGATTCCTGGGACGACCCTTGAGAATCTTATTTTAACTTCGATTTGAAATCTCTTTTTTTCTTGATTTGATTCACCCTTACTTCCTGTTTTTGAATTTGATTTTTGATGGATTATTGTTGAATTTTGAATCTTGATGTTAGTTGTTGAATTTGAGTTTGTGTTTATTTATATATATATATATATATATATATATATATATATATATATATATATATATATATATATATATATATCCTTTTGGAATTAAGGAATAACCTGATAACATACTTGATAAGGACAGTGAGAAAGGTAAAAGTCTACTTTATTTATGGAGTTTAGAATTTATCGCAGTCATATTTGCTAGCATGACAAGGACGTAGAGCCTGATTTAGATATACTTATCCTAGTTATGAAATCTAGATTTTCTTGCAGCCATACCGAATGGCGTGGTAAGAATTCTAGATAACATGACTATAGGGTGTATACCTTCGTTATGGACTCTATTGTTTATTGCAGCTATGCTTACTGGCTGGATCACAGTCCAGTCAAACCTAGCTAATCTACACTACTCTGGAAGTACAAAATCTAGTGGCTCTACTATAAGGCTACGATCCAAGGCTACTCCATCTGACTCGAGCCCATAATAGGTCGAGCAGTCCGACTCAGAGTCATCTGTAATATATCATAACGGTATCCTGTCAGGAAAATGAGCAAGTACAAGCACTAACAGCAGTTCCATGTGAATTGACAAATTCTATAAGAGACAGTATAATGAACTACAAGACAAAGATATATGAAGACTTGGGAACCGTTCGGAAGCTGAGTTACAACCCTTAAACCAAACAAGGACCGGGGCTGTAACTCTTCTCCCGAGCAGAACATAGTCTCCAATCAAGGTACAATATAAAGGCATGTAAAGCATGTGAGTAACTGTATATCATGGCATGGTGAGAAAATACTGAATGTAGAACAGAGCAGGATATATGATAAGATAAGTAAATATAAAATATGAGTTGAATAAGCGATATGTGATCGGCTTGGGATAAGTGACAGGACAGGCTATCCACTTGGCCCGGCAATCCGCGGTGACCTCAACGGAAAGTCATATCGGCCAACCTGATAACGAGCACAAGGCAAAAGGATCTCGCTACTCCCTTCGTGAGGGAAGAGTGGCACGAGCACATGAATAGTGACAGGGTGGCTTGGATCACATAGCCCATAATAATTCCCTATCCCCGAATAGTACAATGGATCTGGACATGACACGTCATGGCACGTGATTCCGTAAGAAGGTAGCAAATTCCCTTAGAAATCGGTATTTATACAAGTACAGGGAACAAGACATGAAGTGTACCAATATACCCAGAAATCTGGGAACAACATCTCATGTCATGATCCAACGTGTACTAGTCCGTGAACTATCGTGACTGAGAATCAAGTAAGACACTACGACTGGATCGAATATAGTAGATATCAAGACAATGAAAACTATCAGTGAATGTACTCGCCTGCTGTCCTGAGCTGTAGGGTGTATCAATGCTCAGAGCGGTAATCAGAAACCTAAAGATGAGATACTGTATGTTAATTTAGGTTTAAACAAGTTTATGAATGATTCACAATTAATGATATGCAATCTAGGTCAAACTAGGTCCCACTGAGTCACACTAAGTCCTGTCAAGTCAAATCTAGGTCAAATCAAGTTATATCAAGTTAATCTAAGTCAGACCAAGTCAACTCTAGGTCATACCAGTCATCACAGGTCAAAACAAGTCGAAGAAAGTCAAACGGGGTCAAGAGTTGGCCTACATTTGACTTTTGGTCAATTGGTCAACCCTGGTCAACTCTGGTCAACTCTAGGTCAACTCTAGGTCAAACTGATCAAATGTTGACCAACAGTTGACTTTTGGTCAACTGGTCAACTCTGGTTTAGATTTGGTCAAATCTAGACAAAATATTGACTCACGGTTGACTTTTGGGTAAAAAGTCAACTCTGGGTCAAACGAGCCAAAATCGGTTCAAATATGACATTTATAGGGTGTACCCAACAAGCCACCCAAGTTTCAAGTCAATCCGACTACCCGAACTCCGTATCATGAATTTACCCGATTACCCCTTAATATTTACCCTCAAACCGTTCTAACTCGACGCCAAGTGGCCTTCCCTTAGGAATTCCACTCCGTGCTTCCTAGGGTAGTAGGGTACTAGCCTTTACAACCATTACCTACCAAGTTTTCTAGGGTAAGTGGACATCCAGTCCATCTTACGGTCCGTATCGCCCGTTTACCCGTTATCTTGAATATTTCAAGATACGGAATGGTACGGTGCGATACCGTCTCCCTAATCCCACACGCAACCCCGATTCCAACTCCGAAGCCTATCCACAAAATCTAAATCACATTATCTAAGTTCCCTCCAAGTTTTAACGCGTTTCGAATCACGGAACTCAATTTCACCTCTTAACCAAAATCCTACTTAACATTCACTCACTCATTCAAACCCATTTTCCACACTCTCTTGGGACAAGTTCTTGGGGCTATTTTAGTGGGTCATATAGGTGTCTAAATAGCTAATATATAGGGGTATATATATACATATAAATATGGGTATATAGTGGGGATCTTAGGGGCTAAAAGGGGGGTGGTTTGGGGGTGCTCTGCTGCCCCTACTGCTGCTAACTGCTGCTGCTACTACTGCTGTTTTGCTGCTGTTGGGGGGGGGGGGGGGGGAAACAGCAGCCCTATCCCACCCCCTTGGTGCCTTGGTTGCTCCCCCTTTCTTCCTCTCATTCCTCCTCTAATTCTCTCTCAATTCTCCTCTAATTCCTCTCACTTCTCCTCTAATATATATATCTCTCACACAACTAATTCCCATTCCATTCCCCTCTCTACACACCACAAATACACACACCTCTATATGTATGACCACACTCACACATATATATATATAATATATATATATATATATATATCTAAAAAAAATATTATTAATATATTATATATATATATATATATATAATATATATATATATATATATATATGGACCCTCACACACACACATGGACACACCCTCACCCACACATGGACACACTCTTATGACACAACTATCACTCTCCTCTACACACACACAAATACATATATAATACACACACAATACACATGTATATATATATATATATATATTATATATTATATATATATATATCTATATATATATATATATATATATATATAAAGAATAAAACCATGTGTGTATATATATATATATCTATATATATATAATATATATATATATATATATCTATATATATATATATATATATACACACACACATGGTTTTATCTTTATATATATATATAATAATATATATCTATATATATATATATATATATATATCTCTATATATATATATATATATAAAGAATAAAACCATGTGTGTATATATATATATATATAAAAAAAAAATATTATATATATATATATAGATATATATATTATATCTAATATATATATATAATATATATTATATATATAATATATATATCTAATATATATATATATATATATAATATATATATTATATATATATATATATATACACTCTAAAAAGAATAAAACCATGATAAATCCTTAAACTAGAATTTAAGGAAACCTACAAAATCTAGGGTCAACATGTAGAGAATGGTTCCCTCTCTAATTAATGTGAAGAATAAATGCAAATGATGAATTTAAGAGGTTTAAAATTATACCTAATGTGGATTTGAAGAGGAAGAAGGAGTTGGAAGAAAGAATGAAGAGAGAGGAAGAAGACTTAGTGGAGAAGAAAGGAGAGGTGGAGAGGGTGCTATAGGTAGCCGGCCATGGGCATGGGTAGGGGCACTTGTTAATTACAAGTTTGCCCCTCCCTAAGCCTACATGCTAATTAATCCAAAAATGGGTTTCAAAAGTTGCTAAAATTAATTAAAAATCATAATTAAACTTAATTACTCATGGGGGACTAGTCCAAACTCCTAAACCTAAAAGTTTAGTGTGGTGGGCCATGGTTAAATAATATGCTAATTACGACTGAAGTCGAAATTCACCGGGGTCCCGAATTAACTCGGAATGCGATAAAATTCGAACCCGACACCTATAATAATTAAATAATAATATTCATGAAATTAAATTCTCAAAAATATTATAAAATGGAAAATTACCATTTTACCCCTAACTGGGAAAAGTGAGGGTGACAAGTCTATCCACCTTAAAAAAATTTCGTCCTCGAAATTGAAGACACAAGCACAGGAAATCACAAACAGAAATAAAGGAAATAGATTTATACCTCAGGGCGCGAAAAGATAAGGGAAACGCTCCCGCATGTCGTCCTTCCTCTCCCAAGTAGACTCACCTAGAGAGTGATGTCTCCAAGCAACCCAAACCAAGGGTATGACCTGGTTCCGGAGCACCTTCTCCCTGCGATCCAGAATCTCCACCGGCTGTTCTGGATAGCTGAGAGTAGGTCCCACCTGTATCGCTGAATGGTCCAATACATGGCTAGGATCTGCCACATACCGCCTCAGCTGAGATACATGAAACACGTTGTGCACTCCCTCAAGCCTAGTAGGCAAGTCCAGTCGGTAGGCTACTGTACCGATCCTCTCTAAGATGGTGAAAGGTCCGATGTAGCGCGGACTGAGCTTCCTACCGCCGCCAAAGCGAATAGTGCTACGTGTCGGGGATATCCTCAAAAATACCATGTCACCAACCTAGACTCAAGACAAAAACTCAGCACACAGACTAAACAACAAACACAAACAACACGACAAGAACTGAAAATAACCTCGAACTCTAACGGTCTCCGGTGACTATCGGCCCAATGCCGCTGCCTATCCTGAGCCACCCGAAGTCTGTCTCTAATCATCCTAACCTTCTCGGCCGCATCCACAACCATCTCCAGCCCAAGAAGCGCCCGCTCGCCGACATCGTCCCAAGACAAAGGAGTACGGCATCTCCGTCCATATAGAGCCTCAAATGGTGACATCTCTATACTGGCCTGGTAGATGTTGTTGTAAGCAAACTCTACCAGGTGAAGATGGTCCTCCCAAGAACCCCCGAGATCTAGCACACATGTGCGAAGCATATCCTCCAAAGTCTGGATGGTCCACTCCGACTGCCTGTCTGTCTGAGGATGATAAGCAGTAATAAACTTGAGCGAGGTGCCCAAGCTAGCCTGTAAACTCCTCCAGAAGTGGAAAGTGAATCGGCTATCCCGATCTGAAACTATGCTCACCGGAACTCCGTGCAATCTCACGATCTGACGAACATACAGCTCAGCCAGCCTCTCCGTAGACAAACCCACTTTGAAAGGCAAAAAGTTGGCCGATTTGGTCAATCTATCAACTATGACCCAAACCACGTCCTTCCCTCCTGGCGATCGTGAAAGTTCAGATACAAAGTCCATGGTGATGTGCTCCCACTTCCACTCGGGAATGGGTAGCGGCTGTAGCAATCCACCTGGTCTCTGCCTCTCGGCCTTCACCTGCTGACACACAAGGCAACGAGATACAAACTGAGCTACCTCGCGCTTCATGCCATACCACAATACGTGCTCTCTTAGGTCCCTATACATCTTGTTGGCCCCAGGATGCATAGAATACTGAGAGCGATGCGCCTCCTGAAGAACATCCTCCCGAAGCTCTCCACGCAGAACGCACAGCCTAGTACCGTGCCGCAACGACCCATCTTCGGCTACAGAGAAATCGTCAAGCAAGCCCGTCCTCACCTGCTCCCTGATGCTCCTCAGGGCAACATCATCATACTGCACTGACCTGACTCTATCCATCAGCTCAGACTGAATCTGCAAACCCCATATCTGGATCTCCATGTCCGGAATGATGACCTCGATACCCAAACTATCCAGGTCGGCCAACAAATAACGATCTGTCATCAAGAACATAGCAACTAGATACCTGCTCAAGGCATCTGCAACTACGTTGGCCTTCCCCGGATGGTACTGCAAGGATATATCGAAGTCCTTCATCAGCTCTAACCACCGCCTCTGCCGCATGTTCAGCTCCTTCTGAGTGAACATGTACTTCAAGCTCTTGTGATCTGTGAAGATCTCAACTCGCTCTCCGTACAGGTAATGCTTCCATAACTTCAAAGCAAATATAACCGCGGCCAACTCTAGATCATGAGTAGGATAGTTCTTCTCATGAGGACGCAACTGCTTGGATGCATACGCAATCACCTTCCCGTGCTGCTGAAGAACACACCCTAAACCTTTCCCAGAAGCATCGCTGAAGATCGAGAACCCTCCTGACCCGGATGGCAAAGTCAAGATCGGAGCTGAAGTCAACCTCCTCTTCAGTTCATCGAATGCAGTCTGACACTCAACAGTCCAAACGAACTCCACATCCTTCCTAGTGAGTCTAGTCATCGGCTCTGTAATCCGCGAGAAGTCCTGGATGAACTTCCGAAAATAGCCAGCCAAACCCAGAAAGCTACGAACCTCGACAACTGAACTGGGTGTAGACCAAGACTCCACTGCCGAAATCTTTCTCTGGTCTACTGAAATCCTGTGCTCGGTCACAACATGACCTAGGAACTCCACCTAATCTAAGAAGAACTCACACTTCGAAAGCTTTCCGTAGAGTTGCTCCCTCCTCAGAGTCTCTAACACAACTCTCAAGTGCTCCTCATGCTCCTCCTGCGTCTTCGAATAGATCAAGATATCGTCTATGAAGACCACCACAAACTTGTCAAGGTACTGATGGAATACCTTGTTCATCAAGTTCATGAACACCGCGGGAGCATTGGTCAATCCAAATAGCATCATTGTAAACTCGTACTGGCCGTACCGAGTCCGAAATGCCGTCTTAGGATTGTCATCCCGCCTCACCTTTAGCTGGTGATACCCGGACCTCAAATCTATCTTCGAAAAGACCTTTGCCCCACTCAGCTGATCGAACAAGTCGTCGATCCTCGGCAAAGGGTACCTATTCTTGATAGTGAGGTTGTTGAGCGCCCGGTAATCAATGCACATGCGGGACGTACCGTCCTTCTTTGGCACAAACAGGACTGGCGCTCCCCAGGACGAAGAACTGGATCTGATGAATCCCTTATCCTACAGCTCGTCGACTTGCTTCTTCAGCTCTATCAACTCGCTGTTGTTCACCCTATAGACATGCTGTGAAATGGGCTCGACACCCGGCACCAAGTCTATAGTGAACTCAATGTCCCTGTCTGGCGGCATCCCCGACAACTCCTCGGGAAAGATATCCGAGAACTCAGCAATCAACGGATGTGGCAAATCATGCCCCGCCAACAAAGCTCCACAAAATCTAGCCTCCGGCTCCGCTGCTCCTCGAGCAAACTCGATCTCTGGCTCTCCTGACGTCCTAAAAAGAACTCTGCCTCCTCAGTAATCAATGCTAGCATGGTGTATGCTCAACCAATCCATATCGAGTACCATATCATACCTCGGTAGGGACATTACGAGCAGACATGCACTCAAGTCCCGGCCTCTCAGAGTGACTCTCCGCCCCTTGTAAATATTATTAACCAGGATAATACCTCCCCGGTCAAAATCTTGCAAGTCCTACCCATATATTCAGGAATAATATTTTGTCTCAAAACAAAAGAAACAGACACAAAACTATGGGTCGCCCCAGAATCAACAAGGCGAAAGCAGGGAAAGAATCTAGGAGAATATGACCTGCTACCACATCTTCCACTGGCTCTGCCTCCTCTTCTGCTGCCAAAGCGAACACCCTGCCCGCGGGTGCTCCCTTTTGGTGCTGAACAAAACGCTGCTGCTGGGTCTGAAGTAGAGGACCCCTCTGCTGAACTGCTGGTCCTCTAGCCGGCTGTGCTCTATCCTGGCCTCCTCGGACTCCGCGAAAACGGCAATCCCTCAGCTGGTGATCGGGCGCCCCACAGTAAAGACAGATGCCCAATCTCTTTCTGTAAGCCTCCCTGGTGTGCCCCGACTTCCCGCAGAAGCCGCACGGAGTAGCCGGTCTCTGGCCCTGTCCCTGGTGCTGCTGGGCACGCGCTGGTGCCTGCTGAATCTACAACAGAGGCTGCTGCTGCTGGAATGGCCTCTGGATATGCTGAAAGTGGGGGCGCTTGGCCGGTCCTGTACTGGAACTCGCCTCCATAGCATCTCCGCTCCTCTTCGGCCTGAGGCCGAAGTCCTCCTCTGTGATCTTTGCGTCCATCAATATCTGATCGAACGTCGCGTCACGGCGACCCGAGGTGCAGGTGTGCACTACATGAATAAGTCCCCTGCGGAACTTACGAGCCTTTCGCCCCTCATCCTGGATCATATCGGGAGCGAACCTGCTAAGGCAGAAGAACTCAGCTGCATACTCGTCCACCGACGAGTTCTCCTGCACTAGACCCACGAACTGGCCCTCCAATGCTGTAAGAGCCACGTCCGGGAAGAACTTCTCCTTGAAGAGCCTCCGGAAGTTCATCCATGTCAGCCCTCTCACCGACGTACGAGGATCCGTGCGGTACCATGTCAGCACAATGTCGAAGAATCGGCTGGCTGCGACCGAAACCCAAAGTGCTCTAGGAAGCTCTGCCTGCTCCATGCTCCGCTGGACATCCTCTAGCCAGTTGTCTGCATAAAGGATGCCCACCGTACCTGTGAATTCCCTGGAGCTCATCTTCCTAAAGTCTAGTACTGTCCCCGACCTGGACTGCTGCTGGTACGGCTGCTGGCCAGTAGGGCCCTGTACCGTACCCGGTGACACTCTCTCCACTGCTGCCAGTAGAAGCTGAAGCGAGTTTTCCATACTCTGCCTCAGCATCTCGATCTGACGGTGTGACGCCTCCGACTGGCGCTGCGATGCCTCTGCCTGGGCCCGCTGTGTCTCTATCATCTGCTGAAGGAGAAGGAACATATGATGTGTATCCGTCGGTATCGGTGGTAGTGGCGGCAGTATCTCTGGAACAACGGCCGTAACCCTCTGGGGTGGAGGTGGTACACCGCCCTGTACAACTGCCAGGGCCTCTGGGATAGTGGAATCACTGGGGGCAGTCTCGTGAACCTCCTCCTCAGCCTGATCAGATCTTTCGGGCAAGCTACACAATCTAGTGGCCTGCGGGTGCGTCTTCGTCATCCTGGAGACGAATTGAAACAAGAGATCAATATGGCACATGAGTAGATTATCAAAGAAGGACAGTTAATTTAATACAAGGTGAATAATCATGATAATCAAAAGATCAGAATTTCCTAGGTGTGATTGAGAAACTCCTATCATGTCCTAGGTCCTACGTCCTAATTGTAGGCTCGTAATTAGTACTCTAAGTCGAGCACCATTACGAGATCGCACTAATTACGACACAGGACCTGAGTGGGCCACCACAAAAATGTGTCACGACCCGCACCCTTATGAGGGGCACGAGCACGTGGGTACGTCCAGCCTACGCCGCAGTATCGGCGGTAGAACGATGTATATAACGCCTGTAAATACTATGACTAACAGTATAAAGGTACCTGTACAGTATATACTCTCCGAATGGAGGTGACATATCAATACAGTCTCAATCACAGAATAAAACTAAGGTAGATAGCTCAGAAAGAGAACATATAATAGATGAAAGCGTAAATAAGTCTAGAGTCCAATACAAGTCCAGATATATACAACATCACAGGGTCTCAAAATATAATATAGAAGCTACGGTCTGATAAAGCTAGCTGGATCGCAGTCCAGTCAAACCTAGCTAATCTACACTACTCTGGAAGTATAAAATCTAGTGGCTCTACTATAAGGCCACGATCCAAGGCTACTCCATCTGACTCGAGCCCATAATAGGTCGAGCAGTCCGACTCAAAGTCATCTGTAATATATCATAACGGTATCCTGTCAGAAAAATGATCAAGTAAAAGCACTAACAACAGTTCTATATGAATTGACAAATTCTATAAGAGACAGTATAATAAACTATAAGACAAAGATATATGAAGACTTGGGAACCGTTCGAAAGCTGAGTTACAACCCTTAAACCAAACAAGGACCGGAGCTGTAAGTCTTCTCCCGAGCAGAACTTAGTCTCCAATCAAGGTACAATGTAAAGGCATGTAGAGCATGTGAGTAACTGTATATCATGGCATGGTGAGGAAATACTGAGTATAGAACAGAGCAGGATATATGATAAGATAAGTAAATATAAAATGTGACTTGAATTATTAGAGCGATATGTGATCGGCTTGGGATAAGTGACAGGACAGGCTATCCACTTGGCCCGGCAATCCGTGGTGACCTCAACGGAAAGTCATGCCGGCCAACCTGGATAACGAGCACAAGGCAAAAGGATCTCGCTACACCCTTCGTGAGAGAAGAGTGGCGTGAGCACATGAATAGTGATAGGGTGGCTTGGATCACATAGCCCCTAATAATTTCCTATCCCCGAATAGTACAATGGATCTGGACATGACACGTCATGGCACGTGATTCCGTAAGAGGGTAGCAAATCCCCTTAGAAATTGGTGTCTATACAAGTACAGGGAACAAGACAGGAAGTGTACCAATATACCCATAAATCTAGGAACAACATCTCATGTCATGATCTAACGTGTACTAGTCCGTGAACTATCATGAGTGAGAATCAAGTAAGATACTACGACTGAATCGGATATAGCAGATATCAAGACAATGAAAACTATCAGTGAATGTACTCGCCTGCTGTCCTGAGCTGTAGGGTATATTAATACTCAGAGCGGTAATCAGAAACCTAAATATGAGATACTGTATGTTAATTTAGGTTTAAACAAGTTTATGAATGATTCAGAATGAATGATATGCAATCTAGGTCAAACTAGGTCCCACTGAGTCACACTAAGTCCTTACAAGTCAAATCTAGGTCAAATCAAGTTATATCAAGTCAATCTAAGTCAGACCAAGTCAACTCTAGGTCATACCAGTCGTTACAGGTTAAAACAAGTCGAAGAAAGTCAAACGGGATCAAGAGTTGGCCTACAGTTGACTTTTGGTCAACTGGTCAACCCTGGTCAACTCTGGTCAATTCTAGGTCAACCCTAGGTCAAACTGGTCAAATGTTGACCAATAGTTGACTTTTGGTCAACTGGACAACTCTGGTTTGGATTTGGTCAAATCTTGACAAAGGGTTGACTCACGGTTGACTTTTGGGTAAAAAGTCAACTCTGGGTCAACCGAGCCAAAATCGGTTCAAATATGACATTTATAGGGTGTACCCAACAAGCCACCCAAGTTTCAAGTCAATCCGACTACCCGAACTCCGTATCTTGAATTTACCCGATTACCCCTTAATATTTACCCTCAAACCGTTCTAACTCGACGCCAAGTGGCCTTCCCTTAGAAATTCCACTCCGTGCTTCCTAGGGTAGTAGGGTACTAGCCTATACAACCATTACCTACCAAGTTTTCTAGGGTAAGTGGACATCCAGTCCATCTTACGGTCTGTATCGCCCGTTTACCTGTTATCTTAAATATTTCAAGATACGGAATGGTACGGTGTGATACCGTCTCCCTAATCCCACACGCAACCCAGATTCCAACTCCGAAGCCTACCCACAAAATCTAAATCACATTATCTAAGTCCCCTCCAAGTTTCAACGCGTTCCGAATCACGGAACTCAATTTCACCCCTTAACCAAAATCCTAACTTAACATTCACTCCTCATTCAAACCCATTTTCCACACTCTCTTGGGACAAGTTCTTGGGACTATTTTAGTGGGTCAAATAGGTGTCTAAATAGCTAATATATATACATATATATATGGGTATATAGTGGGGATCTTAGGGGCTAAAAGGGGGGTGGTTTGGGGGTGCTCTACTTCCCCTACTGCTGCTAACTGCTGCTGCTATTGCAGCTTGCTGCTGCTGCTACTACTGCTGTTTTGCTGCTGTTAGGGGGGGGAAACAG